>OY804608.1:39455429-39740794 GCA_963680895.1 Fragum sueziense | reverse complement strand
CTACAGAAAAATATCAGCTATTTTATTGAAAGACTGTTGACTCGTCAGAATAATGAGTTTGAACAAGACCACTATTTTACTCCTTTTTTTGTGTTATAAACCATGATGATTTACACATAATTCAAAAGTTACTAATATTTGGTAAATTTTGGAATCTATAACCATTTACCTTTACAGTGATATACAACTTTCAATAATACTTGTGATATTGTAGAAATAATATGTGGTTGAAAGAGCAAGGGGTCAAATATTGAAATTGCCATTTTTTTCATTCCTTTTATCGCGTTGCTATGGAAACGAAAGAGAATGAATCAAAACTAAGGTCATTTTTCTTCATCATTCATGATACTCTTTGAAATATGGCAATATGAAAAAAATCCATGACTATGCATGCCGAACTTTTCTGGTCCTTACAGAGAACTCCTCTTAAATACTGACAAAGCAGGTAAACTAGAAAAAAGGATAATTTTCGAGTTGTCCAAAGTTTTTTATGATGCCCAACGTTTTAAATGTTTATGTTAAGTTTTGTACAAACGTACTAACGAACCAGAAAAAAGAGAAGATGGATTTTAAGGTTCAATGATTTTTGCCGGAGTTATGCCCCTTTGAAATTTTTCCTGTCAGCGCAACACCTCATAAGTTTTTGGCTAGATCATTAATATGAAAATAGGCAATGCCTAAATACGGGCGAAAAAATTTACACATTTAACCGACACATCAAGTTTTGTAGGAAGATCATCCTATATATTATCGAAGCGATACCTGTACATTTTGGGGGAGCAGTGTGCTGACGTCTTGTATACATTAAATGATACATCGGACGCATGGAATTGGCATTTGAAAATATTCTCCGTTATTTTACATGATTCATCTTCTATGCCATTGATTTAGTTTGTCAACCGCGGACCCTTTGCTTCCTCAAACGACAAAAGTTTAGCATGGTTTAAATTGAGGGATGATGCAGAGGAGTAACTACAGTTGAAACACGCCGTATCGAAGTCATCAGAAACGTCATTTTACCTCGAGGTATTCGGGGGTTGACTCGTCCGATTATTGTTCAAGTTCGATGAAAAGGATATATTTCCGTTTTTGTTTGTCATCAAACATGTTTATAAATGAACTAGAGTGCCATGGTCATAATATACGCCGCCCCTCCCAGAGACTAAGTCTTAAGGAGACATAACTCAGGTAAAAATCAATGAACCATAAAATCCTTACTTCATGCACATCTACCAATTAAGGTGATAACATTGGCCAAGTTTAAAAAAGATCCAGCAATAAACTTAGGAGTTGCGCTCACAAGAAAAGTGGACGTACATTCGTACGTACGGTTGGACGGATTGACAGACGGAGAAGATGACGCCAATTTACGTCCGCCTCTGGTGGCGTAAAAAAGGGTAGTAGGAAAAGGAAAGAAAATGCCACAAACTAGCAATTTCTCTCCCTTTATTGCCATAGTTAAAGGCTACATGTATATATTTACTCTTTAAAATAGATTTTGATAAGAATTGATGATGAAGGGACCAGACTTTCAGTTCGGCTTAAGCATAAATTCGACTCATCCGATTTCAACATAATGAGAGTAACCTGAAGATGTTGATGAAGAAAGAATCAATCCCTTCGGCAGATATATGACTACCTAAGTCATATTGACCAAGCCGGGGTAGAATCGACAACCGGCAGATCAACAGTATTTAGTACGATATCCAATGTAAAAAAAACAGCGGAAATAACTAATAAAGAAAGAGAAACCCTGAATAAAGGCATTTCTTTTTTTGTCTATGATTTCCATGTAAATCTTGCAACAAACAACACATATTTATTCACCTTTGGATAACTTCACATTGGCAACGCTATGGTGACCTATTCACCATCTCCGCAAGACATTGTTTCGCATTCCTAGTAGAGAAAGGGCTGTGACACATGAAGAGAAAAGAAAAAACAAGAGCCGTCACAGACGGATTATGCTCCCCGAATAAGTGTTTGTCACAAAATAAAAACGATCATACATTAAGCCCCCTTTTCCCATGACAGATTTTTGTACACCCATTATTTATAGAATATTGTCTAGAACATCTCATTTATAACATAGGTACAAAATTTCATTACATTCTGCTCATTAGATGAAGAGAAATTAGAGAAAAACTAATTTTCACATTAAGGCCCCTTATCCATGACTCATCCCCAAATCAAGAAACGGAGAAATATGTTCCTAGTAATTATCCCAGGGAGTTCACATGTGAAGTTTCATTGAATTTGGTCCAAGGGTTGCTGAGATCTGGCTGTGGACGGACGGACGGACACACGGACGGACGGACACACGGACAGCATGGCGACTATACGGTCCCCCGAATTTTTTTCGGGGAGCATAAAAAATGCTGATAATTGGCAATTTCTCCTTTCCTCCAACAATCTTCTATGATATAACATATATATTTTGTCCTCTGCAGCTCTTATCAAATTTAGGAAATTCAAAATTGCACCATTTGGGAAGGATCAAATTAACCAGTTAAACCTTTCCCAGACAAGACATGGTTTTGACGTCCCTAATAGAAAATGCATGGGAAAACATTGAAACAAAAGCAGAAACTGTTGATAACCAGCAGTTTCTTCTTTTGTCTCAATATTTTCTGTGCCATATTTTACACAAATCATAGCTTTAATAACATGCAATCTGTCATTTGTGGCAGTTTTATTAAGTAGATTGCCCTAAATTTTTGTCGTTTGAGAAAGGGTTAACTAGAAACCAGCTGTGAAATTTTGAAAATAAGATGACAGACTAAGATATTTACATCATTTAATGAATCAATAACTAAATACATACATTCAATCAGAACTTGGGCCTCTTCATATTAACAGAGGCAAGATGTTCCTAAATTTCTCACCTTAGATGATTGTTCAGCAATGCTTCGTAAGGCATTTCAAACGCATAGCCTTATGCAGATACAACATTTTAACACATTCCCAAACAATGACGATTTTTGACTCCCAACAAGATTTTAGCTTTGGAAACAGGAACACATTGTGGTAAATGAAGAAATTGGTTGTCATAAGCAATTTCTTTAATCTCCACAAAGTTTTCCACTCAGCTGGACCAAAATAAATGTAAAATTGACATTGTATTGACTTGAAGTTGCAATAGATCTGCAGCATCTTTGAATTTGTTCAAATTCATAATTTTGCTGTTTAGTAAGGATATAAAGATGTCCCACATAAGTAGAGTAACATACAACACATGATGAGAGAACGCTACACATAAGAGAAAAAATTAAAAAAAAGTTCAACCTATTTACAAGAATGTATAATTCTAGGCATACTAAATTTCGCCTACTTTAAATCGAAAGAAAAAATCACAGCTCTATGGCTAAGCAGTTTATTGCTTTTTTCTAATTGTAAACAGACGTACAATGGACAATCACAACAGCACATCCTTGAGAACTTTGCACTCATTGAGCCAAAAAACATAACAAAAAACAAAGCGACAGAAGTGGATGAAGACATTCTACTTTTTTTTCATTTCAAATCTACACCCTATTTTGTGGTACTCATTCAAATCATGTCGATAAGAAAATTCCTTTGAGTACAGGAAGTTGGAACATAGGGTTTGATGAACATTAAATGAAATATTGCATTTTGAAAATCCTTCGCCCCTCTTATCTGTAGCTCTGAATAAAAGTGTATGTAAAGTGTAATTCTATTCCTTGTATGTTCTAATTTCTAAAAGTCCACATTTTCAATTAGTTGGAATCATATATTTCATTAAAAAGAGCTAAATAACAATACCATTTGTACTAAAATTACCAAATATGACATAAAGATGTTTTAGATGCTGCACAAGGTAAAGCCTTTTGAAAACACTGAAAAATTAAGAAATTACTTGTGACAAGCAGTTTCTTCAAGCAGTTTCTTCGGTTCCCAGAATGATTTCCATCCACAAAGATTAAAGAATGTATAATTTCTTTAACTTGCATTTAAAGTCTGCTATATCTCTGAACACGAGCAAGTCTAAAAATTGGTGGTCTAATAATGTGTTAGTTCCTATTTACAGTGTATTGGAGATACATGTTCTGCTTCAAACCAAATTCCAATATACCAAAATAAAGAGAGTCATTTTGAGGTGTTCCATGTAAAAACAGATTAAAAATGAAGTGTTTTTTACAATAATTTTGCATAGGAACAAAATGATGAAAACAGAAATTCCTCAAAATTTTCAATTTCCTTTCTCTTTTTCCATCAAAGGTTTCATGCACAATTATTTTTGTTATACAAACACTATGTGTTGGAGGTTCTTGTAAGAAAATTGACCACTACAGCTTCAAATTATTCTCCTGTAATCTAATAACATTGCCAGATACAGCCCCTCGGTATTAAGAAATAAAGTAATTTGGTTAACAAGCACAGAGCCATTGAAAGTTATTTAAAACAATAAGGCAATTTTAACAACTGAGTTAACACTGAAAATTCTGTTTTGAAATTTCCTGAATGTTACAATGACAAAGAAATAACCATACAATGAGAAGAACATCATGGTAAGGTTTGTTTTACTTATTCATGTGACATGCCTGTATCAACTTCAAACTAGACAGCCCTGGCGGTCTGGAAGCGCTCCACAGGCCTGATTGTTTGTCTTGTTGAATGCAATTTCAAAGGTTCAGGCTGCACAAACAAGCAAGCTGAAAATTTCAAGCAAGTGATATCTTATGGTCAGTAAAATTCTGTGAAAGTTATTGTATTGATTAATTAATAATTATGGTTGTAAAAGTGAAAATAAAGCCAAAAATGGCAATTTTGTCAATTTCAAGGGCACGTAACTCATGAGGTAAGGTTCAGACCAAGCTTAAAGTTATACCAAGGCAAGATCTTCTAGTCACCAACATTCTGTACAAGTTTTGTCTTTCTAAGACAATATCTGTAGTTGCAAGAGTGAAAACAAAGTCAAAATAGAGCCGAAAGTAGCAATTTTGTCAATTTCAATGGCACATAACTCATGATGTAAAATTCAAATCAAGCTTAAAATTACACCAATGTAAGATCTTATGTTCGCCAACATTCTGTACAAGTTATGTCTTGATTAGTCAATATTCCTAGTTGATTGAGTGAAAATAAAGTCAAAATAGAGCCAAAAATGGCAATTTTATCAATTTCAAGGGCATATAACTCATGATCTAAAATTCAGATCAATCTGAAAACTATACCAAGGTATGATATTATAGTTACCAACATTCTGTACAAGTTTTGTCTTGATTAGTCAATATCTGTATTTGCTAGAGCGTAAACAAAGTCAAAATAAGGCTGAAAATGGCAATTTTGTCAATTTCAAGGGCACGTGACTCATTATGTAAAAATCAGATCAGGCTGAAAATTATACCCAGGCAAGATCTTATACGGGCGAAAAAGGTCGCGAAGCGACCTTTCGTCCGTCTATAGATTGAAATTTAAACGGAAATATAAATGTTAGAAACCCTCTGCTTTTTTCAGTGTTAACTGAATGGAAAAAACCGAGGGGTTCTTTGAAATTTCGGGCGGGGGGCAGGGTAATTTCGCATTTTTGGACACGAGTGCCCTTGGCTTTTAACGTCATTTTTACAGCAATAACCTGATAATCCCCTTCCTAAACGCCATCAAAACGACCTGACAGAAGCAGTGGATCAATTAATATCGATATAAACAAAGCTCTTAAATTGTGTGTGAATTAAAAAAATACAACAACAAAGCTAAATTTTAACTACAGACCTAAGCGAAGTCGACCTCACGTGTTATCGTTCTTGCTTCAATCGATAATTTATGACAGATCAGCGGCCATCTTGTTTCGTCTCCACTAGTCCGGCTACAATTTTGGCGACATTCACGGACACCGTGGATGAAAATTGCACGGAGTAACATACTGCGCGATAATATGAAGTGGTGTGACACCAACGCAAGGAAGTCTATATGTTACCGGAAGTCATACTAGAACAGGAATATTCATCGACTAGCCGTAGAAATATTGGTGCGAACGGCTTCGAGAACTATGTGAACTACGTGTAAGTGTCAAAATCTATGGATTTTCAATAACTCAGTTATATTTCCAAACTATTATATTGGTTTCCAGTGGCAAAGGAGTTGCGTACCAAATAAATTTCGACCGATTATGTTGTAGTTTGGACATACCGCGTCTTTTACGGTACCGCGGTATTCGAAAAAGTGTTCATTTGCAAACGAAGCATCATCTATCAACTGCGTGCATTAGCAAAACTAAAAGCAAATTTAGTTACTGGGTCTATAATTTTCTGTGATTATTTTTAACATTATTTTGTCTGCATTGGATTGCTGTAGAAAAAGAAAATATTCCAAAAAGAAAACATGGAAGGTTTTCATGCCTCCATTCTAAACCCCTTTAAGGTAATGGCTATAGGACGGTCCTCTTGGGTAACACGGTACTTAATGTCATCCGGAAAAATCAATACTGAATGGGGTCATGAAAACATTCCATGGTTTCTCTTTCTAAAGTAAATCAAATGCAGTCAAAATTATGTTAAAAGTAATCACCGAAGATTAGAGTAAATGATCTTGCTTTTAGTTTTGCTAATGCACACAGTTGGTAGGCGATACTTCGTCTGTAAATGAACACTGTTTTGAATACCGCGTTGCCGTAAAAGACGCGGTACCGAAGCGGACTACTATACACAGAGAAACAGTTTTGGAATTGTTTCTAAAAATAGAAACAAATCGATGTTATCAAAAAGAGGCTCCCCAAAAATTTGGTGTAAACAATGACAGCGCGCGTGAATTCAATATACAGCGATATAGTGAAGTTTTAAATGGAACAAAAACTATAAAATTGAATGAAATCTATGATAAACACCGTCATCAGTGAGAATAATGACCAAATTAAAGACGATCGCGGGAATAAGATTCCTCTGATAGGATTTTTTTTTATTTTTTGATATTTTGTAGATTAAAGTATGCCGATTTCAAAGATGAAAAGAAAAAAGGGGGTCATCGAATCAGATTTTCTGCAAAACGTCATAGAAAGACATAGGTATTGAGCAGAATTTTGCCCGATATTTACGCGGATTTTCATTTATGGGTATTGACATAAAACTATAAAACAATGGAATCTACGTGTATAATTGATTTCAATTTTTAGTTTAATTTCAAAGATTTAAAGTAGTTTACACTGAATAAAATACATAATTGTCGATTGAAAGGTAAAAATTAGGAATTTTTATCGTATTTTCCTCCCTTGAGTCAAATCTGACTTATCTAAAATTCACTCGAATATTTTCAAAATATATTTCTTTTTTTCAAATTCCGAAAAAACGTTCTGATACAAAATTTTATTTTTTCTATATTTTGTAGATAATTATATGTTCGTTTGATATTGCTATAAAAACATATGGTCATCGTGCTATTTTTTTTTTTTTTTTTTTGAAAAATCGCAAAATTCTAGACCACCCTGCATTGACAAAACGGGGAAAAATCAATTCAGAGGGGAGTTTGTTCTATATAAATTTTATCCAATATCTTTTTTTCTGTCTAAATAGAAATTGTTTAGCACGAAATGGCATATCAATTTATCAATAGCTATTTTTAACCTTAAGCCTGCAATTGATTAAAATTTGCAAAATTGTGGTTATTCTCCAAGTGTCCTAGTAACCGGACAGCACTAATTACCGCCAGTTTTTCGTGTTGGCCTTGTGTCACCTTAATATTCCGTTCCCCAAAAAGGGATTTTTGACTATTATGATTTATAAAAGATGAATAAAAAATCTACCAAATGAAAATGCTTGTATTATAATTTATTCCGCGTTTATAATTTTGAGCTCGACTTTTCGAAGAAAATGAGAGCTTATACTGTCACCCGGTTGTCGGCGTCGGCGTTGGCGTTGGCGTCGGCGTTGGCGTTGGCGTTGGCGTTGCAACAAAGGTTAAAGTCATTCAAACATCAATAACTTCCATACTATCGAAGGGATTCAACGCAAACTTTGAATACTTATTCACCATCACACTCTCTACCATACTATCAGGGCCCATGACTCTGGGACCACTCTATTTGGAGTTATGCCCCCTTTATACTAAGCACTTAGAAAGTCGAGCGCGCTGTCTTCGGACAGCTCTTGTTATTATAAAAATGTGTTGCTTTATGTAAAAATTGGTGAAAATTGGGAAAAATGCTATTTTCTTTACTCAATCAGTTTTTTTTTAAAATTGATAGATGCCACTTTTCCCGATCTACATCATGATAGATCTATTTGTTTGTTGCAAACAGAGGTTAACAATTTGAATTGTCTTTTTGTTATTTTTGTCAGAAACCACATTTTAGCTGGCCCGGGACGAAAGTCTGTTGTTTCTTGTAGGCCTACAAATAGCTAAAAATTGGGACAAAATGCACGATTTTTTTACCAATCATGTTTTTTGCCTAAATGCCTTTTATAATAAATCAATGTGTGTGTTGCAAACGGCGCTTATCGATTTAAATGTGTGAACCACCACGCCTAAAGGAACCTTATACATGTAGTTAGTATAAAAAGGATCGACCAAGTCAGTCTGCACAGTCCGCGAAGTTTGACTAGGATCGAAACATTTCACTCAAATACGATCTTTTGAATGTGGAATGTTTCCCCTATCTTTCTATATATTCATTTGCAAAATACATCTGGTTGACCTCTGCTAAGTCTGATCTTTTTCTCCAAATTTGCCGGCCGCGGCAAATACCTTTTCTGACAAAATTGTCACCCCCAATGGGTTTGAAATCGTTAACCTAAGTGAGCGAGCGGCTGGAGGCTCGGTGATGGTGTTGTGGTAGTACTGGTTTGAGAAACAACAGGAATCCATGGGTAGGTGCTCCAGCCGCCGCGATATGACGCTGGCAGTTGAAAACGACGAAAAACCCCAATAAACTCAATTCTCCAAATTCGTATTTCCCACAATGTCCCTGTTAGCGTGACGGATCACTTTTGTCAAAGTTTTTTTTCTCTACGACACAGACGCTGATGCAGACACTAAAATTTGAATATGAATTAGATTTGAAATTTCAAACAAGATGAAAATGTAGATTATGAGCGTTTTCTCCTTCTACCTTAATATTTTGCTCCCTACTTCTGCAACATATCAGTTTTTACCGCAGTACGAAAATAATAAAATACTGATTTCAATATTTTCTCCCTTTTCCCTCTTTATTTTCTACCACACATCATGAATACATGTGCAATTTCTCTGTTCATACCAATGCCCAAACCGTATCTCAAACAAAACTTTTTTTGACATCCCTGACTGAAAAGACACGGGAAAACAAGGACGAAAAAGAAAGAAGAAAACATTGATAATCAGCATTTACTCCTTTTGCCTCCATATTTTTTTACCATAGATCTACGTGTAATACACAAATCCCATCTATATTGACGTCTATTTTGTTATATTTCTTTAATTCTCTCAATATCTTCTCAGTCGTGACTGCAGATCTTTTAATTATACATGTACATCTAGTAGTACTAATTCTATCGACGGCAACTTCTCGAAAGCATTTAGAAACATTGAAGCAAAAGAAAAATTTTGTTGATAATCAGCGATTTCTCACTTTGCATAATCATTAATTTTGGTCTTTGCTTTAGGTAACGTATGCTTCACAATTTACATACCGGTATTCATTAACAACAATTTTGACGCCTGCAGCAACTTTCAAATTGGACAACCCTAGTAAATTTAGTTTGTCGTTTAGTTTGGGATCAAATTGGAACCACCCACACTTCTGTTCTTAATTCTGGCAAAAATGAAAACATTATATGAACAAGTATGTGTTTTGAAAGACCTCAGTGAAAAAAAGCATAGGAAAACAAGGACACAACAGAATAAAATGTTTTGACTAGATCTACTTTTTTTCTCCTCTTACCACATTATTTTCTTGTTATCTGAATTGCCTTTCAAATACAAAGAGTCTAAAAGCAGTGCATCCATGTAGTTGCAACGTAAGAGACGCGCAATACCAAATAAGATAACTTGACGTCCGACGAACGGCGGGAACGTCAACGTCGCAGGAACGCAGAAAAACGACGTTGACGTCATAATTATGATGCGCAATACGTTGAGCACGATTGAACCCTCACGATCGTCATTAAATGATTGTTATGATAATCAACGTATTCCGTTGGCTAGGAGAAATATATTCGTCCAGAAAAATCTCTGCTAAACACGTTACACAAAGAGGGAAATGATCACGTGACCAGTTTGTTAACTCCGGAAAATCGACAAGTCTCCAGTCTCCACACACTGGGTGGTCCAAGATGGCGGATTAAACCATATTCTCAAACCGTGTCTCCGTATATTCGATAATTGCAAGGTAATAAATGAAGGACTATTTAGTCATTTCATTTAAGATTCTTGGCTTTGCTTTTGCATACAAGTAAAAATTAGTCTGACCATATTTATGCCGGCTGGTAAATGTCTGCAGCTCTTATGCATAATCCGTTAAGCGATGATTCGTCTGTGAATCTCGACGGGATATAATTGACATACTTCCAATTATGGTCTTTACCAGCTTTTAAGTCATTTTAGACCCTCTGAAAAAGTAGTATCAATGTATCTTTTCAGGACCTAGCCGCCAGGTTCAACTGTCATTTTGAAGTAACCCCCCCCCCTTCCCCAACAAAAATAAATGTACGAAACATGCCATTTTCAGTGTGAAGATGATAATCTCAGGCCCGTAGGAACAGGAGGGGGGTTGGGGGGGGGGGCTAAGGCACCCCTAAATTGGCCAAAAATGCCAAATTTTCTTAATTTCCCAAACGACAAATTATTTAGACTTTTCAAATTTGACAGCGGCTTAACCCTTTTCTAAACGGCACCTGATTCAATTTGGAAGCTCTTGCAGATAACAGAATGAGCATCTTGAAAGTAGGATTTTGTGTGTGCAAGAGCGGATCGAGAGGGGATCGGGATGTCAGGACACCCCCCTCCCCCTGGAATCAGCCGAAAATTGTTAACTATAAAGCATTAATTTATGTTATAAATAATTTAACACATTAAAATCATTTGGGCGTTGACAACCCCCCCCCCTGAAAAAATCTTTGATCCACCCTTGTGTGTGTACATAGGGGCCTAATATATCTAATGTAGAAAACCTTGAAGCAAACGGAGAAAACGCTGATTAAAAGTATTTCATTATTTTGCCTTTTGGAATGATTTTTGAAACAATATCTGTAAGACAGTCAAAACTCTTTTTTTCAATGAAAGTTGCAAAATATTCCTGTAACTTAAAACTAATAATTTAACGTAAATGACTGTGGAAAATATTCTTAGTACTTAGGCAGAATATTTAACTGAAAAATGCTCGCGTGAAAATAACGATTCGCCAAATGAATTATGTAGTAAAACTACCACGCGACCTTTTGCTTGCTCTTATGCATACATGGGTCACGGTTCTGTGCGTATCGAAATCGCCTTTGATCACGTAACTAGCTTGAGAAATGAAAAATGGCTACCAAAGGACAAGTGCCCCCAAGAAAACAATACTAGAAAACCTATGCTTAGGACTATACGGCCGTATCATACATCTACGAAGAATAAATAAAAACAGATTGTCGTGTGCAGCTTTGTTTGGTGTAACATTAGTTCGTCCTGAATGTTTAGAAAAGTGAGTTTGAAGAGACATATGTTCTATTGTATTTGTGATGACGTCACGGCATTCCATTTCGAAAGAGACGATTTTCCGCATCTTTTTATTTGTAAATCATGACGACATATTTTCTGTTCTCATTATTGATAGATTGATTCCTGATTGTAAGTTAAGCCTGAATTAAAAATACAAAATTTGATATTTTCTTTCAGATTGAAAGCCAGTCGTCACATGATCGGTCATGTGACTTTTGTTTACATCGTCTGCTTCCAATACATATTTTAGGCTTCAAGTATTTTCCTGGAACTAAAAGGTAAAGTAATTCCAAGTCAAACTTAATTGTTCCTTTATTTTTTTAGCTGTGTATATAGATATATTTGGTAGGGTTGCACAATGTCATATTTATTTCTATGTAATCAGTTGACTGTGGGTGACAGGTGAGTCACTTACAGATTACTGAAATAAACTTTTCTTCTCTATCAAAATGTGGATTTTTGCAAGCCTGCACATTGTCACTTGTTATGTTGCAAACCAGAGCTACAATAAGAGCTGGTGATGGCTTTTCACGATACAATATTGTGTTCATCAGTTATCAAACACCATGGTGTGGGTACCCATAATATGTGTATACTTGTATCTATGTAATTAGTTGACTGTGGGTGACATGTTAGTCACTAACAGAATTCTTGATTATGTAAACAACTACACATTATGGTAAATACGTTTACTGTCATTCAAATCATACTTTTGTTGATTAATTCTTAGGACTGTCACTTACTAATCCTCATTATTAGTTGAAAGCTTCTTATCATATATTGTTAAAAAAAGTAATTATAGTTACGGTTCAGCCCCCTCCCGCCCTTTCATCAATGGAAGACTTCTTTTCCTGTGAGGAAGGTAAAAATAAAAGGATCTCAACATCTTTATTTGATATTGCTACTGGCAAAAGAAATATTTGTAAGGTGCATCTAATGATGAAAATTATTTACATCCATTGTTCGAATTGCATATAGGTTTTGCAAGTGTTAAGTTCATTATGAGGCGTAAAAAATAGCTGTGTTTCTGCTAGCATGCACCTAAAAAATGTGTGTCAAGAAAACGTAAATTATGATAGAAAAATCGTCGAAAGTCTAGAAATACAGTAAGAAACGATAGAAATACAATATATGGTTGGTGCCGAGATGGATGAAGTTTATTCGGCGATTCTTAGAAAACTGAAGACGGCGAGCTCTAGCGAGCCGTCTTCAGTTTTCTAAGCCTCGCAGAATAAAAATTTGTCTATCTCAGCGTCAACCATATATTCTCTATCTAAATTAGCAAATCTTTTTTTCTCTATTTGTTTATTACCCGTAAACATTATCAATTATGTTATCCAAATCATTTCAAATACTAACAAGTAATTGATAAATGATGTTGATTAAGATGATTTTAGACATCATTATTTTAGTTTTGACATTTTTCAAGGCAAATTTATATTTGCCTGATAATTTTCATGGGTCGGTTGGCATGACATTTTTTGGTGGGAAAATGGCAATAAAAATGTAGGGTTGGGCGGGTTGGCGGGAACACAACAATTTTTATCTAACGTCTGATTAGAGATCAGATTGCATGTTTAGACTCAGATCATCATCAGTTAGACTTTAAAAAAAAGATGAGAATATTCCTAGAGGATTTAAATGTTTTGTATACTTTCCACTACAGCATGTGATTTAAGTTATTCATATTTTTTTACAGGTTAGTGTATACAAGCAAGAATGGAAGCAAGAAAGATACGTTTACAGATTTTACAGAGCAGAAAAGGGTAAAATGACTGCCACAGCTTTTACTGAAAATCAATATGATAACCTGTTGTAAATTGTACATAAAAGCAGATGAGCATAGTTAACTGATATTATAACAGACAGAAATAAGTGAATTGATGAATATAATTCATAAAACATCAAGACAAAAGAAGAAAATGCTATTTATTGGCATTTATTTTGGGGAAAAAGTTTTTTTTTTTAGAATTTTCTAATACTGTTATACAGACATCAAAACCAGGGCTCGTCACAAAACCACAAACGTTTAGGGTGATCCATTTTGAAGGCGGCTGCAGACAATGAAATGGATACGAATTGTGTTCAATATATCAAGGAAAATATTGAGGTAAACAAAAATGCAGATAATCCACATTTTCTGCTTTTGCCTTAATATTTTCCCAAGTCTTTTTAAATCTGTCATGTCAAAATCTGGTCTCGTTTTGGAGAGGGTTAAATTACTCCAAGAATGAGCGTGTAGATTGAACAAGGTCAAATATTATACCAAACCGAACTTTAACAAAGTCACAAGTACATTCTTTTCAGTGTGACCACAAAAAGTTGTATTACGGTTTGAATGGGAAATACATGTAACAGAGGATATTGCTCCAGTATTATGATCAACATGTGTTGGCTTCTTTATTTTTTCTTATTTTATTTCAGTTCTTCAGTTGATGAATACACACATCCAGATTTAATCTGCCGTGTTACATAAAGGTGTTTCATCAAGGTGTTTCATCAATACGATAGAATCTTTATGATCGGGCCAGAGTGTTTTAAATAGAAGCTGTTTCATCAATACTGTAGAATCGAGACGATCGATCCAGAGTGTTTTAAACAGAACCTGTATCATCAATACTGTAGAAACTTTACGGTCGATCCAGATGTTTTAAATAGAAGCTGTTTCATCAGTACTGTAGAATCTTTACGATCGATCCAGAGTGTTTTAAACAGAAGCTGTTTAATCAATACCATAGAATCTTTACGATCGATCCAGAGTGTTTTGAATAGAAGCTGTTTCATCAATACCGTAGATTCTTTACGATCGATCCAGAGTGTTTAAAATAGAAGCTGTTTCATCAATACCTTAAAATCTTTACGATCGATCCAGAGTTTTTTAAACAGAACCTGTTTCATCAATACTGTAGAATCTTTACAGTCGATCCAGATGTTTTAAATAGAAGCTGTTTCATCAATACCGTAGAATCTTTACAATCGATCCAGAGTGTTTAAAATAGAAGCTGTTTCTTCAATACTGTAGATTCTTTACGATCGATCCAGAGTGTTTTAAATAGAAGCTGTTTCATCAGTACTGTAGAATCTTTACGATCGATCCAGAGTGTTTTAAATAGAAGCTGTTTCATCAAAACCGTAGAATCTTTACGATCGATCCAGAGTGTTTTAAACAGAAGCTGTTTCATCAATACTGTAGAATCTTACGATCGATCCAGAGTGTTTTAAACAGAAGAAATGGACAACGGCATACAACCTTTGTTTAAAAGAACCTGACTTCTGACAGACATCTTTCTTTGCATAGGTTGTAACTTATAGGTAAAGTAACTTGACATGCATGATAAGACACAAATACAATTTCTGAAGTTGATACAGGCATGTCACATGAATAAATAAAAAACCTTACCATGATGTTCTTCTCATTGTATGGTTATTTCTTTGTCATTGTAAAATTCAGGAAATTGCAAAATAGAATTTTCAGTGTTAATTCAGTTGTTAAAATTGCATAAATTGTTTTAGATAACTTTCAATGGCTCTGTGCTTGTTAACCAAATTACTTTATTTCTTAATTCCGAGGTGCTGTCTCTGGCAATAATATTAGATTACAGGAGAATATTAATTTGAAGCTGTAGTGGTCAAGTTTCCTACAAGAACCTCCAACACATAGTGCATTAAGCCTTTGATGGAAAAGAAGAGAAGAAATTGAAAATTTTGAGGAATTTCTGTTTTCATCATTTTGTTCCTGTGCAAAATTATTGTACAAAACACTTCATTTTTAATCTGTTTCTTACATGGAACCCCTCAAAATGACTCGCTATATTTTGGTATATTTGAATTTGGTTTGAAGCAGAGAATGTATCTTCAATACACTGTAAGTAGGAATGAACACTTTAGACCACCAATTTTTAGACTTGCTCATGTTCAGAGATATTTAGTCTTTGTGGATAGAAATCATTCTGGGAACCGAAGAAACTGCTTGAAGAAACTGCTTGTCACTAGTAATTTCTTAACTTTTAAATGTTTTCAAAAGCCTTTACCTTGTGCAGCGTCAAAAAACATATTTGTCATATTTGGTAATTTTAGTACAAATGATATTGTTTAAGAATTATTTAGCTCTTTTTAACCCATTACCACACAGTGACTCCTTTTGACTCCCCACAAGAAGATGGCTTTAGAAAACATTGTGGAAAATGAAGAAATTGCTTGTGACATACAATTTCTTCATTTCTCACTATGTTTTTTACCCAATTAGACAAAAAAGTACAATATCATCCACTTGATATTGTCGTCAACATGATCTTTGAATTTGGATCTGTCTGAAAAATGTTGTTTGGTAATGGATTAATGCAATATGTTTCCAACTAATTGAAAATGTGGACTTTTAGAATTAGAACATTTTAAGGAATAGAATTACACTTTACATACACATTTATTTAGAGCTACAAATAAGAGGGGCGAAGGCTATTCAAAATGCAATATTTCATTTTATGTTCATCAAACCCTATGTTCCGTTACTCAAAGGAATTTTCTTATCGACATTATTCAAATGAGTACCCACAAAATAGGGTGTAGATTTGAAATGAAAAAAGTAGAATGCCTTCACCCCACTTTTGTCGCTTTGTTTACTAGAGTGGCGACACCCAAAGGATGTCACATGAAAGAATGAGTGAAATGAATAGAAATTGTTCTGCGCTTTGCGACTTATATAACCGAAAATTGATTTTTCCCAGAAAAACGCATTTGTGGATACCTAGATATAATAAAGGTTGCTAAAAGAGTTGCTGAGAATTTCATGGTAGCTAACCCATGTTACCTTTTTGAAAAGTACACACGTACAAATCGCGTCCTTCAAGTTTTTTTTTTATCTCATGTCTCGGCTTAAATTGGGGGAGCTTAAACTTGTCCAAAAAAAGACTGAATACTTCACTTTGTGATACAAGCACCAAATTTGGCTCACATGTTCCTAAGCGTATACCATTTTCCAAAGAGATGGTATCCATCATGAAAAACCAACATGGCTGCCATTTTCCAAGATGGTCACGATCTCTATAGAAGAAAAAAAATCGGAAAAAGCCTGTGAAATACTTTGAAACATGTTTGTCAAAATTTGGTGATTGTATTTCAAAGGATTTTTCCGATTTTTTTTCTTCTATACAGAAGGCGGCCATCCTGGAAAAGGACAGCCATGTTGGTATTTCATGGTGGGTGCCATATGTTTTGAGGAAAGTTTACTACGAGGAACGTTTGTGCCAAATTTTGTGCTTGTATCTTTGAAAGAAGGGTTTTCTCAATATTCACTACCTATACTAGATATGGCAGCCATCATCGAAAAAGGCAGTCATGTTGGGTTTTCATGGTGGATACCATATGTTTTAAAAATAGAATACTTTGAGGAGCATCTGTGCGAATTTTGATGCGTGTATCTAGAAAAGAAGTATTTTTCTGATTTCTTTCCTGTGGAGATGGGGACCATCCTATAAAATGACGGTCATGTTGGATTTTCATGATGGATACCATTTATTTTGAAAATGGTATACTCTGTGGAATATTTCTGCCAAATTTGGTGCTTGTATCACAAAGTATTCTTGGATAAGCTTCCCCACTATTTTACTAAAATGAGATAAAATGCACCATATGCGCCTTTGAACGGATCATTTCCAGTTATAACTCGGTCTATACCAAACACTCATCAGAATTTGTGATGCCTTTTGCAGAAAACGCTTGTAACAGACAGACACATGAAATGCTTGCCCTTTCAGGACATTAAAATGTAGAAGCACAATGCAACTTCGCTTATTTTTGCACCCTGTTCTGGGTGCATAGTGAGACGCTTTATCACTTGCTTTCTTTAAAAGAGTCCAAGGTTTAAACTTTTGACAGTCATTTAAGGGTTTTCAGATGTACATGTACATAAGACCAAGTTTTTATTGAAAACTCTAGCCTTCTGAATGATCAACTATTAGCTGAAATTGACCCATTCCCACACAGCAAAAATTTGGACTGTTTCAAATTTAAAGCTGCAGTAGATAATAAATCATTGATAATCAGTGTATTGTGTAGCACATATGATATTTGGGCAAAAGGAGTACCAGCATTTTCTTCTGTTGCCTCAATGTTTGTCCAAACTTTTGCTTTGGGATGACAAAAGCAGAGGCGTGTTCTTTAGAGCGAGATTTTTTAGACTTTTTAAGATGTTTTAGATAAAGCGTTTGTAAGAACAAGACTCTGACCGAGATGTTCCAAATGCGCCATACTTACAACCTGCTAATCTTCTCTGTTCGGTTCTAAGTTTGAAAGAAAAAAAATATTGCGAAACAAGATGTGTTGGTGAAATACAAATGCCCCCGAAATGGCCATTTGTGTAAAATGTTAAGTTTTGGTAGAGTAAAGGGTTGATAAGGGTTAACGGATGACATTGGGAACGGTCAAATTGCATGGAATAGATATTGAAAGGAAGTTGCATACCAAATTTGAGCTTTGTTTGTCAAATACTTTTGGAGAAAAGGCAAATGTTAAGTTTTTGGACCGACAGACAGACGGACAGACAGACGGACACAAGTAAAACAAGAGTTGTTTGTAAAACATATATGCCCCCTCAAGGGCCTACATTTGATGTAGGTCAACGTCCAAGGTAAAGGTCACAAGGTCCAAGGTCATGGACAAATATGAAAGGTCTTGGTAGGTGTCCATGTGTCAAATATCAAGGCTGTATATGTAAAAGTAAATTTAAATATAGGCCAGGTTAAAGTTTTTAAAAGTAGGCCAAATGCCAAGGTCAAGGTTCGAGGTCATGGTCAAATGTGAAAGATCTTGGTTGGAGGTGTCCATGTGTGAAACATCAAGGCTGTAGGTGTAAAAAGAACATGATATATATACCCGGTTTATTTTTTTTAAAAGTAGGTCAAACTCCAAGGTCAAAGTTGCAATATTCAAGGTCATGGTCAAATATGAAAGGTCTTGGAAGGAGGCGTCTATGTGTGAAATGTCAAGGCTGTAGGTGTAAAAGGACATAAGATAAAGGCCAGGTTAAAGATTTTTGAAAATATGTCAAACTCCAAGGTCAAGGTCACACAGGCCAAGGTCATTGTCAAATGTGAAATGTCTTGGTAGGAGGTGTCCATGTGTAAAATATCGAGACTGTATAGGTAACACGGCACGAGATATAGGTCTAGTTCAAAATTTTCAAAAGAAGTTCAAACTCCAAGGTTACGGTCCAAGGTCACGGTCAAAAGGGAAATGTCTTGGTTGGAAGTGACCATGTGTGAAATATTAAGGCTGTATGTGTAAAATGACATGAAATATAGACCAGGTTAATGTATTATAAAAGAAGGTCAAACACCAAGGTCAAGGTCACAAGATCCAAGGTCATGGTCAAATGTGAAAGGCCTTGGTCGTAGGTGTCCATGTGTCAATTATCAAGCCGAGCCCGGATAGCTCAGTCGGTTACGTCAGAGTCTGTCAATCCAGGGGTCTCGAGTTCGAACCCCGGCTCGGCCAGTATCCATTCTGACATTTGACAAAAGTCATTTGTCTCTCACAAATGGGTGTGAATCATCTATGTTAGAGAGCAGCTGGAGGCTCGGTTTGGATATTGTGGTTGTACTGGTTCGAAAAATACCAGGAACTCACGGTTAGGTGCTCCAGCCGCCGCAATATGACCATAGAAGTTGAAAACGGCTTAAAACCCCAATAAAATAAAATCAAGTCAATTATCAAGGCTGTATGTATAAAAGGACATGATATTTTGGCCAGGTTAAATTCTTTTCAAAGGTCAAATTCAAAGGTCAATTTCACAAGGTCCAAGATCATGGTCAAATGTGAAAGGTCTTGATAGGATGTGTCCATGTGCGAAATATCAAGGCTGTATGTGTAATAGCACATGAGATATAGGCCCAGTTTAATTTTTTAAAAGTAGGTCAAACTCCAAGGTCAAGGTCACAAGGTGCAAAGTCCTAGTCATATGTGATAGGTCTTGGTCTGAGGTTTCCATGTGTCAAATATCAAGGCTGTATGTGTAAAAGGACATGATATATCGGCCAGGTTAAAGTTTTCTAAAAGTAGGTCAAACTCCTAGGTCAAGGTTCAAGGCCATGATCAATAGATCCGTACCGGGTTATTGAGTGATCTCCCTTGATAATTATCCTCCTTGAATTATTGGGTGGTTCCGCTTCCGGTAAGGGCTACAGATAAGAACGGGTATTACTTTTTCAAAATGCAAAATGTCTTGAATTGTTTTTCAAACCCTTTGCTGTAGGTACTCATTGTATCATCTACTAAAGATTATTAAAATGCGTACCCATTATGTATGTTTAAGATTTGAAATAATAATTTTTGAATTGTTTACCCTGCTTATCAGCTGCTATGTAGTTATATATCCAAAATCATTATCCAATCTCATTCATTGCTGATAATAGGCCTAATAATTCAAACTTTCCCAAACAAGACGACCTTGAATTTTGTTCGTAAAATATCGAGAGAAAAGGAAAACTTGTTGACAATGGGTAATTTCTATCCCTCCTTTGATAGTTTAGATACATTTTCTGCCTTATTTCGTCACCTGAATCAGTTTTACTTTTTGAGTAGCCTAAAAGGTGGTCGTTTGGGAAAGGGTTAACTTTTCAACGTTTTTTTTTTATTTCGTTTAGCATGGGTTTGTAATCTCATTTTAACATGCTATTTTTGAGCAGTCTAAAAGGCTGTCGTTTGGGAAAGGGTTAACTTTCAACAGGGTTTTATTTTTTTCTTTTTATTTGTTTGGCACGGGTTGGCAAACTCAGTTAAACATACTTAAGCAAAGGTGTTTGATATATCGTACAATTATGTAATTAAGGGTGCAAGTTTGAATTTTGTCGTGTCTATAAATTTATCATTCGGGTCTGTCAATCTTTTGTCTATTATGATAATTCCCTGTAATATACAGTAACTTGCGATTTATCTTGCGGAGATCAATTAAAGGAAATTGGCTAACTGATTGGTGTGATATACACTTAAGGTCCATGGTGATTTACATTCAAATTCCCTTCTGTCGGTAGACAATTAATTGTTAATCCTTTTCCAAACAATAAAAAATAAAGTGGTCTTACTAGATGGTCAGTAACTATGCCAAAGGAGGGGTGGAGATTTAAAAGCTTTTTGAGAGGAAACTATGCATTCCCTTTTCTCAAAATGTACGAAAATGTTTTGTATTAATTCATATTTAATAATTAAAGTGCGTTTTAGATGTGTAGTTACATGTATTTTGATTTTGAATTTATTTCACGGTAATGAGACTTTTTTTCATATTGACCGCTTGTAAAGTGACTTGGATAAACAAACTCCAAAATTAATGTTGAATATTACAACACTTTTCACGTTTTCAATGACACCAATGCAGAATCATCAATAAAGAAAAAATATCCAACTAAAATAAAATATTGAAAATACAATATTTCTACAATTTGCAAAACAAAATAAAAACTTGCTCGACCATTATATTCGGAAATCATGGAAATTTGCGGCGAGCTTGGCAGGGACTGTTATGGCTTTCAACAGGCCGATTTTTAACCTGGATTAAACATATCAATTGGATGAAATCAAAGCCGAAACTTATTCTGGTACAATCAGTAGTAACTGAACAATCCGATGGTATACGACGATTCCTCTAAATGTGCGTTTGTAAAGAAAATAATCGTATTTTGCGTGCGAAGCGATGAATTTTACTCTTTAGCGTCTCTACAAAAATAGACCGGAACTACCCAGTTGTTTTCAAGGGAGATAAATTCCATTAAATCAAGGGCAATTTCAGGATAACTCTTGGATCTCGGTAGCGGTCCATTGTGATAGGTCTTGGTAGGAGGAATCTATGTGTGAAATATCAAGGCTGTATGTGTAATAGGTCATGAGATATATGCCCGGTTTATTTTTTTTAAAGTAGGTCCAAGGTCAAGGTCACAAGGTCATGGTCCAATGTGAACGATGTTGATAGGAGGTATCCATGTGTGAGATATCAAGGCTGTAGGTGTAAAAGAATGTGAGATAAAGGCAAGGTTAAGAATTAAGTGTAAAAATCAACAAAGGTCAATAACTACAAGAATTTGATCGGCAGGGTTATGGTTCTTGTGCACTGCACCTGTCCATAACAAGATATATCCACCTGTAAAGTTTCATGACTCTACCTTACATACTTTTTGAGTTGTGCTCCGGACAAGAATCAATTTATAAAATCAACAAAGGGCAATAACTCAAAAGATTTGATCGGCAGAGTTACGGTTCTTGTGCACTGCACCTCTCCATAATGAGATCTATCTATGTGTAAAGTTTCATGAATCTACCATACTTACCTTTTGAGTTGTGCTCCGGACAAGAATCAAGTTTGAAAATCAACAAAGGGCAATAACTAAAAAAATATGATCGTCAGAGTTACGGTTCTTGTGCACTGCACCTCTCCATAACAAGATCTATCCACCTATAAAGTCTCATGATTCTACCTTATATACTTTTTGAGTAATGCTCCGGGCAAGAATCGAGTTTGAAAATCAACAAAGGGCAATAACTCCAAAAATTTGATCGGCAGAGTAAAGGTTCTTAAGCACTGCACCTCTCTATAATGAGATCTATCCACCTATGAAGTCTCATGATTCTACCTTATATACTTTTTGAGTAATGCTCCGGGCAAGAATCAAGTTTGAAAATCAACAAAGGGCAATAACTCCAAGAATTTGATCGGCATAGTTATGGTTCTTATGCAATGCACCTCTCCATAATGAGATCTATCCACATGTAAAGTTTCATGATTCGACCTAACCTACTTTTTGAGTAATGCTCCGTGCAAGAATCGAGTTTGAAAATCAACAAAGGGCAATAACTCCAAGAATTTGATCGGCATAGTCATGGTTCTTGTGCACTGCACCTCTCCATAATGAGATCTATCCACATGTAAAGTTTCATGATTCTACATAACCTACCTTTTGAGTTATGCTGCGGACAAGAATCAAGTTTGAAAATCAACAAAGGGCAATAACTCAAAAATTTGATCGGCAGAGTAACGGTTCTTGTACACTGCATCTCTCCATAATGAGATTTATCCACCTATGAAGTCTCATGATTCTACCTCTACTTTTCGAGTTATACTCCAGACAAGGTTTGGTCTACGGACAGACCGGCCGACCAACCGACCTACCGATCGACACTTGCAAAACAATATACCGCCATTTTTTCGAAAGGGGGCATAACAATATGCCCCGTTCTTTCGATACGGGAGCATAAAAAGGAGAAAACCGACCCCAAACCGTATATGGGCATAATATGGGGTCGTTTTACGATCTAACTCGGTGTGTTAAGGGCGAAAAGGATGCTTCGGACAAAAAATGAAAAACATGAATTTCATGAAAATTAAATAAATATAGAGAAAATAAAAATATAATTAGTTTATTCAAATTAAAGTTACTTTGGTCTAATACTTTCCCAAACAGAGATATTTTAGAGCTGATCAATTTGAAATCCGAGTTGCAGATGACAAAATATTGATTTCAAACGTGGGAAATATGCTAGTAATAGTATTTGAACATTGATGGAAAAGGAAAAAAAGCTGAGTTTCAGCAATTTCTTCTTTTCTCTCAATATTTCATGATCCTTTCACTGATTTGCAAATGGATGCCTTTACAATGGTATGGGCACTATCAAACCAGACCTGAGACCTGAATATTTTAGTGTTTTTCAAGCGATTATGTAGTATAACATTATAGGAAAAGAAGAAATTGCTTAAAAAGAGGAAGTTCTCCTTTTAGTAAAGTATTTTTACATTTTAGACGGAACATTTCATCAAAGAAATGTAGTAAAAAAGATGATTCATTATAAATTGCTCAATTCAGCCAATTTCTCTCCTTTGTCAACAATATTTCAATTAAGATGTATAGATCTAGTGTCAATTTTTGTCAAAATCTGGATAGTTCGAGGTAATTCCATATCCCATGTGACTTTGACATAACAAGTGTCAATTGCATATTGCATAAACTTGGTGCTATAACATTTTGACCTCAAGATTGCTGCCATAAACTCCCACCAGGACTCGAACCTGAAACCTGCTGGATCACGCCACAAAATAAGCATCATGCCAGTTGCTCTGCCAATTGAGCTTTAGGAGTTTGTAAAAATCTGGAACCTCAGCTTTCAAGAGTAACTTCAGTCAACACTGGATGTGTCAAAGTCAATGGGCCTTTCAAAATACCCGAAGACATCTAAACTTTGAAATATTTACTTATCTGAAACCCTTTTCCGAAACACAAAATAAAGACTATTTCAATTTGAAAGCCACTGCGAATGATGAATTTGTAATAACAAGATTGAGTTTCATGTACAATTTGTCACAGAAAATATTGAGGCAAAAGTAGAAAATGCTGGTGCTGGTTATCAGCATTTTCTTCTCTTGTCTAAATATTTTCACAAGCCTCATTTACTAGAGATGTAAAACCAGGACCTGGTTTGTCGCAAAAATTTAAGTACATTCTCATGAGAACATTCTCAACTTCAAAGGAATACTCTCCAACATTGAAGGGTATTCGATTGAAGTTCACGTAGATTCCCTTACGATTTGAGCACTGTGTTCAGATTTGAGCATGATAATGTACTTAAAGTATTTTCGAGAAACCAGGGCCTGGTCTTGTTTTGAAAGAGTT
Source organism: Fragum sueziense (assembly GCA_963680895.1). NCBI lineage: Eukaryota > Metazoa > Mollusca > Bivalvia > Cardiida > Cardiidae > Fragum > Fragum sueziense. Next base: position 39,716,519 of record OY804608.1, on the reverse strand, counting down.
GAGCTGGACCTGGTTTTCATTTTGACATAAGCAGTAATTTAACTTAACCAATGTTGAGTGTCAGCTATATGAGCAGTCATTTCACACATGAACAAATCAAAACTTCTCCCTAGTCCAAACAACCTGCCCCTACATCTCAGAAATATTGATTGAATGGGGATTAATGCAATATTCATTTTTTTTCAGTTTTGGCAGAAAATTTCATTATAGAAATATAGCAGAAAAAGAGGAGATAATGCAGAGTTGAAGCAATATCTCATTTATCTACCATATTTCAAATATTCACAACAATAACAATATTCAACTAAACTAAAATGTCATAAATATCCATTGTCCAAGTAGTCAACCAAAAATCTGATGTGTCAAACTTTGGCTATTTCAAGGTAATTCCATACCCCATGTGACTTTGACATAACAAGTGTCAAAAGAGTGCATAAACTTAGTGCTATAACATTTTGACCTCAAGATTGCTGCCAGAAACTCCTACTAGAACTCGAATCTGAAACCTGCTGGATCACGCCACCAAATAAGCATCATGCCAGTAATTTAGGGCTTGGTGCAAAACTATTGTAACTCCATTTTATAAAACTTTCCATTAGAGGGAAAAAACTTGTTGACTTTCTCAAAGCTAAAGAGGAAAAACGTTTTTAAAATTCTAAATATTATTTTAATTATACTTAATTGAAACCTAATATTTGAACACATGATGCATTCCTTCCTTAAGATTCAATAAATTTATGCAAAAAAGTGAATTTCTGAAAAATATGCAGTTACAATAGTTTTGCACTGAGCCCTCGAATTATTTTTTTAAATTATTTATTTATTTATTTAGTCTGTTGCTCTGCCATTTGAGCTATAGGAGTTTGTAAAAATCTGGAACCTCACTCAGCTTTCAAGAGTAACTTCAGTCAACACTGGATGTGTCAAAGTCAATGGGCCTTTCAAAATACCTTGAGACATTTAAAGCTCGACACATTTTTTATTCAAAACAACAGGACCAGGCCCCTGTTTCTCGAAAAAACTTAAGCATATTCTCATGAGAACATGCTCAACTTCAAAGGGATACTCTCCAACGTTGAAGGTTATTCGATTGAAGTTCATGTGGATTTCGTGCGATTTGAGCACCGTGCTCAGATTTGAGCATGAGATCGTACTTAAATTTTTTCGAGAAACCGGGGCCTGATTTTCGCCTTGACTTAAGCAGCAATTTTGCTTAACCAATGTTGACATAACAAGTGTCAACTGTATGAATAATTAAGGTTTACGAACTGAGAATGAAAACACTACTTTCTAGCCATACGAAATGCATCAAATTACACACACTTGTAAATACGCTTCACATAAGTTGATTCACCAAGCCCGATTTCAAGATTATGCTTCAAGAAGAAAATAATTTACAAATATTATTTTACTCTATTTTCATATGCAAGGGAGGTAATTTTGAACATTTTTGTCAAATATTTCCATAAGTATGCATTAATTCAAAATTCTAAACCATTCAAAATGTTTATATTTGTATTTGGAATGGAAATGTAACACAGTCTAGGTTTTACTGGCACTTTTTAAATTTCGCCTCTGGCTCTGCATTTCATTCTCAGTTCGTAAACCTTAAATTACACAAACAGTTGACACTCGTCTTGTTATGTTGACATTGGGTAAGTCAATAAATTATTGCATGCATGTACAAACAAATTCAAACTTATTCTCTCATCACCACAGAAATATTGACTGATTGGGATTTTACTACTACAATCAACAATTTCCAGTTTTATTTAAGACGCTGGTGTAAATTACCATGAGTTTCTGACATTTTTTTCACCAGACAGTACAAACACAACATCTAACCCAAGCCACCAGTTGCTCATCCCATTCCGATGCTTCTTAACCAATTACCAGACAGCAAAATAATATTTGACTGATCAAATTCAAAGATGTTGCAAATGGCAATTAACAGAAATTTAAGTGAATAAAATTTAAATTTGCTTGGTCTTTTTGAGTACAAAACATTGTTTTCCAAACCAATTTCTATCAAGGAAGCCAAAACCAGGCTCCGGTTTCTCGAAAAAATTAAGTACTTTCTCATGCTCAAATCTGAGCACCGTGCTCAAATCGCACGGAATCCAGGTGAACTTCAATCGAATGCCCTCCAATGTTGGAGAGTATCCCTTTGTAGTTGAGCATGTTCTCATGAGAATATACTTAAGTTTTTTCAGGCAATTACGATGCCTCATGGCAAAGGGGGGCTTGATGCGAACAAGTTATCTGACATAATTCCTTCTAAATTTATAGACGGATTTTGATGAAATATGCACAGAATTTTCCTATGCTACACGACTAAGTGTATCATTTATCTATAGTGTCACATGTCTTTCGTATTATGCTGTGACAAGCAATTTCTTCATTTCCCACAATATTTTCTAAATAAAAAGACAAAAAATGTAAAATTTCATTCAGTTTAATTTGTCGTCTGCATCATCTCTAAATTTGGATTAGGCTAATCTAAAATTTTGCCGTTTGGTAAAGAGTTATATCCTGTGTTGTGAGTATTCTTCAATATCAATGGAATCATCAAAACAAAACGATTCAAATGAGTACCGACAACAACGTGTCGTAGGGTTTGAATTTCAAATAACATATTCCGAATGCATGTCTTCACTCCCTCTCATCTCATAATCTGTTGCAAACTTTTAGCATTTGTGTTTCACATGTATACACATTGCTGACTTTATTTTTTCTTTGTTTAGGAAATGGTGGAGAAGATTTCTAAATTTCATTTAAACCTCTGTTTATGTACACACGTCGAAGAGATATATTATGGGATCGCACATGCCATCATATATCCAGGCGGCATCAACTTTTTAATCGAGAGCGTTTAACTGTCACCTTATTTCTGATCATCTCGGAATTTATCAGTTATGTTCTTTTTATAGTAACAGAGATCTGTCTACAAGAATTGTAACTCAGATACTCTAACATACCTATGTTATCTTATTTTTTTCTTAGTTATAACCCTTTCTTGTTCAACTATTTATTTATCATTAGCAGTGTGAAAGGAGTATTTTGTAAAAGTTTGATATCCTTGTTAACCCTTTCCCAAACGACAAAATTTTAGGAAGGTCCAAATTCATAGCTGCCGCAGGCGACAAAATGGTTGTGGATAAACACAGGATTTTTGTATATTTCAGCACAGAAAATGCTAAAGACAAAAGGAGAATCTGCTGGTTATCAGCAGTTTCTTCTTTCGTTTCAATGTTTTCCCAAGCCTTATCTAGTAGGGATGTCAAAACCAGGTCTTGTTTGGGAAAGGGTTAGTCTTATGTCAGTAACGTGTCATTAATAATGATCAGTAAATATAAATTTTCATTTCAATGCCTTCTTTCAGTCTTACATCGGGGGCTGCTGCCCCCGAACCCCCGCTTTTTTAGCAGTCTTTACAAATTTCCATGACAGTGCCAGATCCAGAGGGGGTTGGACTTGGGGGTCAAAGAAATCCCCGTATGGAGCCAGATCATTTCATTTTCATTAAGACATTCAGTCAAAATTATGTACAATTTGTAAAACGAACTCAACTTTTGTACAAACAACCCCCACCCCCCAGAAATCCAGGATCCGCCGCTGCATTCTAATATTGTTACAAAGGAGATGATGCTTAAAGAGTCAAAGAGACTCTCTAGTCTATTATATTCTGATTTTTTTTCGGGAGACAGGGCGGAGCCTAGTAAACGGTTCATTACATTTAAGCTTGAGGAGAAACAGCCTTCTCGCTTAGTGATACATCGTCGGTATTATTGCAAAACATCATAACTACAGCGTGAATCAGGCTGTAGTTACGAGGTTTTACAACACATTTTACAATCAAACTTTCTTTCAATTTCGAAATGTGTTCATGCTCGTGCCGCACGTTTTTCTCTTATACCAACCAAGATATCAAGAGGTAAACTCGTCGAATAACCTGTTCACTTAGCCACACCCTGAGAGGTGAATAAAAATGGATTATATCTCCATAATACAAATAAAAAAAATCTGACTATTCTAACTATGCGACATTAGTACATGATTTACCTTCTTTAATCCTATGTTCATTCAGATAATCTATCCGATATTCTCAGGTGAAATTCTATCCTTATATCCTTTCCTCTCATGCTTTCGATAGGTCACATGGTTTCGATAGCCTTGTGATTTTCAGAAGTGCTTACAATTTGAGTACCATTCCTTGTGCATCTAAATGTTGTTGCTGCAAACAAAGTCTTTGGTCAAAGAAATTTGGATACAACTGATTTTTACACGAACAAACTATATTTTTTGCAAAACTAAACAGAAACTAGAAAATCAAGCGTCAGGGTAAAAATCATTCAACCTTATCCAAGCCCTTTTCCATCCTAGAAAAGTTTTCAAGACGCTTGATTTTCTCCATGGTTGAGCGAGTCCCCATCCAAAAAATTGCGATTGTTATTAGGTCATCCTAGTGCTTTTAAATAGGAACAAAAACAAAGCCCTATCGGAATGACGAGAGCATCATCTTGACGCCGCGTAATGACATGCTTTGAATATTCTGGCCAATCTATTTTGTTAGTCTGTTTACAAATGTTGTTTTCCATTTTTTATGTCTAGAACGTTGGTTCTTGAATCTATTGAGATGGTCAAAATTTTATAAAATCAGTTTGTAAATATGCAAGCACATGGTTTTAGATAAGGCTATCGAAACTACGGGACGTCAGGCTAAATGTAACTTGTCAGATGCAGTAAAATACATTGAACTTGGAGACAAAAACTAATGACTTTTCACAAATAATCACTGACACTGGCACTGACGATTAGTCGATGCAATTCACAATAGATCTAGAGAAGTTCTACCAAAATGTCAAACCTAATCCACATTAATCCCAGCGTAAAAAAATATCATTTTCCATCCAAAAACAATCCAAAACAAAAACACTTCGGGCTGTCATCTTTGGGGAGGACTTGATTGTGCTACTAAATCGACTCGGAGTAATTAGGCTACAACGGAAAAGACACAATATTTTTTTCTAAAGAAGCTATACAAACATATTTTACATGTTTTGGTCATTTTGCGATAGGGTACTCTGCGATAATTATCTTATTTTACGTCCAAACGCACTGGATTTGACTGCACATTTCGGAATGAAAACAGAGTATGACCAATCAAGTACAACCCAACAGCTTTTTGTCAGACAAAATTGAGCCGTTTCATGATTTTGTTTTGTTGTTCTTTTCTACATCTGAGATACATTTTCTCCACAGTCAATCACAAAAAGGCAAAAATAGGATTTGTGATAGTATTTATTTAGGGTCCTGGGCCCGTATTCACCAACAAATTCTAAATTTTAGAATTAGACTTTGTCTAAATTCTAAATTCTTTACTCAGCCAAGAAAAAGTTCTAAATTCCTTATTCACCAACGCAATTTAGACCAGTCTTAATTTAGAATAGTTTGTACGCGGCGTAAGCGGCCACAATCCTGCGCTGGTTTCCGGATTTTGATAGAACGTAGGCAAATTATGCAACCAGCATCATGGTCTGTATATTTTGAGGATATAAACGTAGTAGACACCTTTCAACTTCTGTAGGGGTCCGTTGGATCAAAGCCATCTAGCGAAGAGACGGCATTGATAAAAACGGAACGAACGAAAGGACAGACTGTTTGACAATCGGCAAGCTCTGTTTTAATTTTGACATTTTTTATACCGTCGATAATTAATCATTTGTGCAGTGTGTCCCATCTTCAGTAATATCTATTGCAAAGCAAACAATATCTTAATAGATAACGATTAAATATTTATTTAACTGCATAAAATTCTGCATCCTGACTAAAGTGTACAACAACTCAGTTTTATATTTACCCCCAAAATATGTGACAAATGTCTGTGAATCAGAAAATGATAAATATACTTGCCATTAATTAATCCTTAATTGTTATCGAGAGCACTTATTAGTAGACATAAAATTCCCCATTGTAGGCCCCTCGATTAATGATCTAAATATAAATCCAAGGTCAAGTCCAAAGCTTTTTGTGACGTAATCTATGACGTTTTGATTTCACTGGAGATGCAATGTTTACTGAACGACAAACCGGGGGGATTCTAATTCTGTGGATTTTGGAGGGATAGAGATCATCAAGAAAGTGGTTATTCATCTTATTTCAAGAAAATGGTATGCCTTGTGATAAGTCAGGGTACCGTTGGTTTGAAATTTGCCTTTTGGCCACGATCATCACTCGTCTTGTTCAACTTCTTGGAGACTGTTTGAAAATGGACGACCCCGATAAACAGGACTAAGGTCAAGAATTTAGGAAGTTGCAGTTAAAGGGAATAAGAGATCAAAGAATATCACGGTATGTGCTCATGATCGTGTTAAATTTGCTACGTTTTTTTCCGTTTCAAGTTAATTTAGTTCTTTGTTCAAACGGACCCTTCGGGCTTCCGATCCCAACCCACACTCGCTCATGTGCACACAAAAACACACCGGCCATGGTTCATAGCTAGTTGTAAAGTTGAGTTGCATTCTTTGTTGTTTGAGCTGATTTCTCTTTGATTTCTCTCTGACAATATTTGATTTTACGAAATGTAGGCTAACATTTTTTTTTGCCCATGACAAGTGAAAGATTTTGCGTTGACAATCTGCCATGTTTACAAGAATGGCACTTTTCTTACCGGCTGACCTTATGAGCCTGTCGAGTTACGATTTGCGCATTCAAATATCTTCAAAAAGTGCCATCTCGTCGAATCTTTGTATAAGATTAAGTTTTAGATGGACTTTTGTTTTGTTTTTGTATTCCTTTGTCGATTTTAAGCATGTAACAAGCCTTGAAGCGGTGAACGGCGGCCATTTTTTTACCCATGAAACGTACTTTAGCACGGCAGGTGGTAGACTTGGAAATCTAAAGAATTTTCTAAAGATTTAGATTTAGAATGCGTTGGTGAATACGTACTTTAGAATTAGACTCCCAATTTAGCAAATTCTTTAGATTTAGTCTAATTCTAAAATTTAGAATGCGTTGGTGAATACGGGCCCTGGTGTAAGTAACGGTTCAACAACATGACAATTCATGATATCAGGGGGCGGTACAGTTTGTGACGCAAACGGATGGCATTAAGCGCCACCACGCAAACAAAGCGATCGTTCTAAATCGCTTTTTTGCAATTAATTTCCATCCATGCTGTCAGAAAAGAAATGCAATTATTTATTATGACAAAATATATGCACAAATATTTTTCACGACCATCCTTTAAGTGACAAGGGGTCAGTAACAAGGCCTGCAACCCCGCTTGTTTACGTATCCAGGATCCGGTTGCTATTACAAGTCCGGTAAATGAATTTTCGCAGAAATAATGACAACGTGGAGACCTAGATGGAGATTGCCACAACAATTTGTTGAGAGTTTCAAGAAAATCGTTGAAACGGTTTTGGTGGCAATCAAGATGCGGCAATATCCTGCATGTTTGGGACTTTTCTCCCTATTATATCATTCATTCCATGAATCGAACAAGTTCTTTTCATTACACTCATTCTTTATTGTTATGTCTTTTTGGCTCAATTAATTGCAAAGTTCTCAAGGATGTGCTGTTGTGATTGTCCATTGTCCGTCAGTCTACAATTACAAAAAGCAATAAACTGCTTAGCCATAGAGCTGTGATTTTTTCTTTTGATTTAAAGTAGGCGAAATTTAGTATGCCTAGAATTATACTTTTTTTGTAAATAGGTAAATCTTGTTTAATTTTTTCTCTTATGTGTAGCGTTCTCTCATCATGTGTTGTATGTTACTCTACATATGTGGGGCATCTTTAGACAGTAAATTTTTGAATTTGGACAAATTCAAAGATTTTGCAGATCTATTGCAATTTCAAGTCAATACAATGTCTATTTTACATTTATTTGGGTCTAGCTGAGAGAAAAACTTTGTGGAGATTAAAGAAATTGCTTAAGCAAACCAATTTCTTCATTTACCACAATGCTTTCCTGTTTCCAAAGCTATAATCTTGTTGGGAGTCAAAAATCGTCATTGTTTGGGAATGTGTTAAAATGTTGTATCTGCATAAGGCTATGAGTTTGACATGCCTTATGAAGCATGGCTGAACAATCCTCGCGGGTGAGCAATTTAGGAACATCTTGCCTCTGTTAATATGAAGAGATCCAAGTTCTGATTAAATGTATGTATTTAGTTATTGATTCATTAAATGATGTTATATCTTAGTCTGTCTTCTAATTTTCAAAATTTCACAGCTGGTTTATAGTTAACCCTTTCCCAAACAACGAAATTTTAGGGTAATCTACTTAAAAAAACTGCCACAAATGACAAAATGGATGTTATTAAAGATATGATAAGTGTAAAATATGGACAGAAAATATTGAGACAAAAGAAGAAACTGCTGGTTATCAGCAGTTTCTGCTTTTGTTTCAATGTTTCCCATGCATTTTAGCTCGACTTTTCGAAGAAAATGAGAGCTTGGGAAAGGTTTAACTGATCCTTCCCAAATGGTGCAATTTTAAATTGCCCAAATTTGATAGGAGCTGCAGAGGACAAACTTACTGTCAAAAGAAGAAAATATTTATGTTATATCATAGAAGATTGTTGGAGAAAAGGAGAAATTACTAATTATCAGCATTTTTTCTTTTCTCTCCATGTGTCCCAGCCCTTTCTCTAATAGGAATGCGAAACAATGTCTTGCAGAGATGGTGAATAGGTCACCATAACATGGCCAATGTGAAGTAAGCCAAAGTATGTGTTACTTATTGCAAGATTTACATGGAAATCATAGACAGAAAAAAAGAAATGCCTTTATTTAGGCTTTCTCTTTTTTATCAGTTATTTCCGCTGTTTTTTTATATTGGATATCGTACTAAATACTATTGATCTGCCGGTTGTCGATTCTATCCCGGCTTGGTCAATATGACTTTAGTAGTCATATTTCTGCCGAAGGGATTGATTCTATCTTCATCAACATCTTCATGTTACTCTCATTATGTTGAAATCGGATGAATCGAATTTATGCTAAAGCCGAACTGAAAGTCTGGTCCCGCCATTATCAATTCTTATCAAAATCTATACTTAACAAAAGTTCTAATCGGTCACTTTTATAATTGCAATATCTCAATTATTAATCAACCAATCAGTGTTAAATTTTACATGTATTATTTTATGCCCATATCATTGGCTTTGCGTATTTTTGAGAGCGCTGAAGCATTGAGGGGTGGTAAAGATGTCCATGTACTTCGTTTTCCCGATTTGCACGTGAAAAGTTTTCGTGCAACAAAAGCCGCGGCCCGGTTTATACACGTGATGTCTCTATCGACCGTATAGTCAGAAAAACACATAACATGACCAGAATGACACACAAAGAGCGAAGCAGGGCCATCAGAATGATGCAATGGGGCCTTTGTTTACGACTGGTAAAATTAAGTTGCAGAGAAAACCGGAAGTAGGTGGCAATCGAGGCTTGTTTTCTTTTATGCAGTTTTGATAATTTGTTTACATCCATTTTCAAGTCGCCAGAACGTTTACGTAGGCCAATTTTAACCATCAAGGCCTTACACATGGAATTTCAGGCCACCGGAAGTGCTGTAATTCGCCCTCGGAGAAGGAGATGACGAGTTACCATACATCTCCAGGACCATTGTTTTCCTTTATCATATGAAAGGAACAGATTCCTCCCGGCTTCAATCACTTCAGGTTGACTGCGGGGTCGACATGAACGTAACATTACACCCCAGACTGTGCACAGTAGGCTGTAAAGTGTTGGAATTCGTTGAAAGTAGCCACTCATGTGTTGTTATCTGTAGACGTCATCGAAATGTCCGTCTAATTTTGGCGCGACGTTACCTTCTCTTTACCAGGGCTGCCTAAGACAACGTCTTCTTAACAAATTAAACCACAACTTTGCATCAGTTTGTCGACGGACGTGTATTCATTTATCGCTGTCACAGTGAGATTCAGAGTGACGGATTTGATTGTGATTGACTTTCTTAACACTATCCTTTCTACGACAAGCTAGTGTGTAGCTGTTATTGAAGCTAACGGGGGCCACACACGTTACTAACACTGCTCTTCTTGTTTTGTGAATTTTGAAATCGATGGTACCTCTTTAAGAACTGCTGTTAGATCTTACTAAAAATCTTAAATAATCGAATTGCAATAGTCATGTTGGAAATTCATTCTTCAACAATGTTCCAGAATAAAATGTTTGGAATCGTTTGTTTATTGATTTTATGACGCAAAGTATAAGGTGACCGATTAGAACTTTTGTTGAGTTTATTTTGAAGGTAAATATATACATGTAGCCATTGAACTATGGCAATAAAGGGAGAGAAATTGCTAGTTTGTGGCATTTTCTTTCCTTTTCCTACCTCCCTTTTTATACGCCACCAGAGGCGGACGTATATTGGCGTCATCATCTCCGTCTGTCAATCCGTCCAACCGTATGTACGTACGTCCACTTTTCTTGTGAGCGCAACTCCCAAGTTTCTGGCTGGATCTTTTTTGAAACTTGGTCAATGTTATCACCTCAATTGGTAGATGTGCACGAAGGAAGGATTTTATGGTTCATTGATTTTTACCCGAGTTATGTCTCCTTAAAACTTGCGTCTCTGGGAGGGACGGCGAATATTATGACCATGACACTCTAGTTATAAACATGTTTGATGACCAACAAAAACGGAAATATATCCTTTTCATACAATTTGAACAATAATCGGACGAGTCAACCTCCGAATACCTCGAGGTAAAATGTTTCTGATGACTTCGATACAGCGTGTTTCAACTAGTTACTCCTCTGCATCATCCCTCAATTTAAACCATGCTAAAATTTTGTCGTTTGAGGAAGCAAAGGGTCCGCAGTTGACAAACTAAATCAATGGCATAGAAGATGAATCATGAAAGGAAACGGAGAATATTTTCAAATGCCAATTCCATGCGTCCGATGTATCATTCTAATGTATACAAGACGTCGGAATTGTCAGTATTGTCCAGCAAGGTTAACCCTGGACAACTTAATTTTCGTGCGCAAAGTCCGTTAGTTGAGCGTCTTAACAAAACAAAGCCGAAGTGGGGTCATTACATGCAGATGTCCCAGGTTAATCTTGCTGGACAATACACTGCTTCCTCAAAATGTACATGTATCGCTTCGATGAAATATTTATGTATAATTTTCATTTAGTTTCAATGTGATCTTTCCACAAAACTTGATGTGTCGGTCAAATGTGTATTTTTTCGCCCGTATTTAGGCATTGTCTATTTTCATATTAGTCACCATCATTCTGACCAAGTTTTGTCTTGATTTGTCAATATTTGAAGTTGCTAGAGTGAAAATAAAGTCAAAATGGCCATTTTTGACATTCAAGGGCAGACAACTCCAGACTTTCTACTTCAATCAGAATTCTTAGAAAGAATTTGAAAGAGGGTCACCCAAGGATCATTCCTGTGAAGTTTGGTTGAAATCAATCTGGTAATTCTTGAGAAGAAGATTTTTAAAGGAAAAGTTTACGGACGGACGGACGCACGCACGGACGCACGACGGACACAGCGCCATGACAATAGCTCGCTGGTATGTCGGCCAGTGGAGCTAAAAATTGTATTTGTGTCTTATCATGCATATCAAGTTTCTTTACCTATAAGTTACAACCTATACAAAGAAAGATATCTGTCAGAAGTCAGGTTCTTTTAAACAAAGGTTGTATACTGTTGTCCATTTCTTCTATTTAATAATTCTGGATCGATCGTAAAGATTCTACAGCATTGATGAAACAGCTTCTATTTAAACACTCTGGATATACTAGACCTTGAGCCACCAATAACCACTGCCCCCTCCCCCCCCCCCCCGAGGGAATTTTGAAAGGTATGATTTTCTGAAAGCTTATAACAAATGCTACAAGATGAGCATTGTTTGCACTTTGGCCGTTGGGGCTTTTGGCTGTAACCCTTATCTAAAACCCTTAACCCTTTTAAATTTTTCATTTAAATATACAGACAATTATTTGGTCATATTTTCGTCGAATATTGACCTACAGATGTCAAAGTGGTATCAAATGAAGGCTTATGAAGGTTAAGTTTTCGGAAAAAAAGGTTACGTTTTTGCAGAGTAAAGGGTTGATAAGGGTGAAGGTGTGACCTTGAGGAAGGTCAAATTGCATGGAACAGAATGATATGATTGAAAGGAAGATGCATACCAAATTTGAGATTTGTACGTCAAATACTTTTGGAGAAAAGGCAAATGTTAAGTTTTCGGACAGACAGACGGACAGACAGACGGACAGACAGACAGATACTAGTTAAACAATATGCTCCCGATCTCTCGATACGGGGGCATAAAAAAAACCTTTTTTCCCAAAATACATGCCAATAAATAGCATTTTCTTCTTTTTCCTTGATCCTTTATGAATTATATTCAGTAATTCACTTATGTCTGTCTGTTATAATATCAGATTACTTTGCTCATCTGCTTTTCTGTACAATTTACAACAGATTTTCATATTGATTTTCAGTAAAAGCTGTGGCAGTCATTTTACCTTTTTATGCTCTGTAAAATCTGTTTATCTTTCTTGATTGCATTCTTGCCTGTCAATACTAACCTGTAAAAAATATGAATAACTTAAAGCACATGCTGTAGTGGAAAGTATACACAACAATTAAATCCTCTAGGAACATTCTCATCTTTTTTAAAAGTCTAAATGATGATCTGAGTCTAAACATGCAATGTGATCTTAATATTTTCACAAATGTATCACTTATTTTCATTTCTAATCAGACGTCAAATAACAATTGCTGTGTTCCCGCCAACCCGCACGACCGCACGACCCTACATTTTTTATTGTCATTTTCCAAAAAAAAGACTGTCATGCCAACCGACCCATGAACATGATCAGGCAAATATTAATTAGCCTTGAAATATGTCAAAACTACAATAATGATGTCTAAAATCACCTTATTCAACATCATTTGTCAATAACTACTTAGTATTTGAAATGATTTGGATAGCATATTGATAATTTATACAGGTAATAAACAAATAGATAGAGAATATATGGTTGGTGACGAGATGGATAAATTTTCATTCGGCGAGGCTTAGAAAACTGAAGACGGCTCGCTAAAGCTTGCCGTTTTCAGTTTTCTAAGCCTCGCCGAATTAACTTTATACATGTTTTAATGGTAGATATCTAGTTTCACAAAGTTTTTAACCTTAGATATATCTTAAATCATAAATCTTTGGGGAGATGGTTCAGTTATTTGCCATACATCAATATATGCAGATAAGAGAATTTGAAACAAAAAAATTAAAAGAAATAATTTACAAATGATGCTTCTGATAGTCTCTGCTTTTGCATATACATGTACGCGTACATTTTCTTCTTAAATCTTGTGAACCTATGTGGGGGAGCAGCTGGAGGCTCGGTAAGGGTGTTGTGGTAGTACTGGTATGACAAACGCCAGGAATCCATGGTTAGGTGCTCCAGCCGCCGCGATATGACCTTTGTAGTTGAAAACGGCGTTAAACCCCAATAAATCAAATCAAATCTTCGTAAAACTTTATGAGCCAAAATAAGCGAAATTTACAGAAAACTCATAAATTCTATGCTTTAATCCTTTACAAAACAAGAAATGTTAATGTTTTGACTGTCAATGGCGGATCTAGGATTTGTCGTCTGGGAAATGGGCTTTAAGAGCAATGCTTTTATTATCAAATTGATCTACAATAATGAATTATCTATCTACAAAAACATTTCGGTACTGAGATTATCATCTTCACACTGAAAATGCCATGTTTCACAAGGGCGGATTTTTCCAGGGGGGTCCAAGCCCAAATTATGGCTTAAAATGTAATAAATATGTAACGTTACACTAAATGCATATAGTCAAAATTTAATTTTCGGTCACCAACCCCCCTCTAGATCCGCCCATGTTTCATACATTTATTTTTGCTGTGGAAGGAGGGGTTTACATCAAAATGACAGTTGAACCTAGCAGCTAGGTCCTCAGAAGATCTGTGGATAATACTTTTTCAGAGGGCCAAAAATGACTTAAAAGCCGGTAAAGACCATAAATGGAAGTCAGTCAATGATATCCCGTCAAGATTCACAGAGGAATCATCACTAAACGGATTATGCATAAGAACTTCGAACATTTTCCAGTCGGTATACATATGGTCAGACCAATTTTTACACGTATGCAAAAGCGAGGCCGAGAATTTTAACTGAAGACTAAATAGTACTTCATTTATCGTCGACTTATCATGGTCCGTCACCCAACATGTATCGTCACCTTTTTTGTTTTGCTACGGCTTACAGTGTGTTTACATTCACGGAGTTATTTTTCAAGTAAAATTTTATTAAAACAGATATTTAAAGGAAGGAAACTCGTTAAATCTAGAGGGGAGACGAGTGTTTCCGGATGATGTACTTGATTGTGTAATGCATATGCATTTAGTGTGGCCGGCTTAAGGTGACGGACCATGGCGAGGCGAGGATTTATCATGCTTTTGTGTCAACATTGACCTGATATCAGCTGTCCGATAACATTAAGTTATATCAGTCACTTATTTTTAGAACTACACTGTAGATCTAATTTGCATATTGACCTTGACCCCGCCGGAACTATTTTCGACCTACATCATGACGTCATATTTACCCTTCTCATGATAAGCAGACGTAAACAACTAGAAATGGCCGAAAACGCAAGTTTTGAAATAGATTTTGACTCGTTTCTGCGCGACACAGACAGTTTTCTGGCAGATATAGATTGGTCTATATTTGATGAAGACATGATCATCCCCCCTGAACCAGTAAAGAATGAAACCAGCTTGGAGTTAAGTGAAATTGAACATTTCATTGAATGCCAAGAGAACAAAAACACAGCAAGAAAGACACTTTCAGATGTAAAACGTCTCAAAGGTTTCATTCAACAGCGCGGTGAAAACCGAGATCTGCACCAAATCCCTGTTGATGAATTAGATCAACACATCGCCAGTTTCATAATATCCTTGAAGAAACCTAATGGCGAAGAATATGAAATCAGCACGGTCAGAAACATGGTATCCAGTTTTGACCGAAAACTAAAGCGACAGCGCTATCCGTTCACTATAGTTGGAGGAAATGGGTTCTCGTTAACCAAGGAAACACTGAAGGTAGCTAGCTTCAATAAATACTTTTACAGAAGTGTTCATCAGCATTTTCTTCTTTTGACACAAGGTTTCATCCTTATGATCCTATCTTTCTTCTTATCAAAAATGAGGGTCCAAGCACAAGGTTTTCTTGGATATTGGTCAAATCAGTAAGAATACTTTAAAAACATTGATTTCAAATGATAACATACTTAAAATGGAGAGAAAAAATATTTGGCTGGTGCAAATATGTTGCAAGTGTCAATGGAACTCATCAGCACTTGAACAAGTTTTGTACTCACTCCTTGCTCTGAATCTTTTTTAACCCTTTCCCAAACGGCAAAATTTTTGGATGATCAGCTTCAAAAACTACTACAAAAGACAAATTTGGTGTTATCAAAGGTAGGATTTGAGTAAAATATGGCATAGAAAATATTGAGACAAAAGAAGAAACTGCTGGTTATCAGCAGTTTCTTCTTTTGCCTCAATGTTTTCCAAAGCCATTTCTATTAGGGACGTCAAAACCAGGTCTTGTTTGGGAAAGGGTTAATAGCAAACAAAATAATAACACACACAAAATTTGTATCACGAATTATGAAAATACCTTTTTTTTCTTATTCTAACTGTCTGATAACATAATAAACATTATAAATAATATAACATTCAATGAAATTTTAAGCATCTCATCATCATGATCTGTATGAAAACACAATATATTAACAGAAAATCTAAGTATCTGGTACATAAAACAGAAACCAATCATGGATTACCAGCAAAGGAAATATTGAAACAAAAGAAGAATTTGCTGATTTTGAGCATTTTCTAATTTTGCTTTGATCAATTTTTCTAATTCTATGTTAATATCACTACTGGTTTGGAAAAGGCTTAAATGAAATTTCGATAATCATCTTATTATGTTTTTTTTTCAACTTCACGAACATCATTAAATGGAGTATTGTCTATCTAATCACAGGCAAAAATGAAACTGTTGAAGCGAACAGGAAAAGGCAACAGACCCTTTGAGGCAGAGCCTCTGTCCGATGATGACATCAATACACTGTTCACCCAGAATCTCCTCGGAGATAGCAGTCCGCAGTCAATAATAAACACACTGTGGTTAAATAACTGTATCCATTTCGGAATGAGGGGTGTCTCAGAACACTATAATCTGTGGTCAGTATTTTATTATGACACATTTCTTTACCAATGGCCAATCTGAATATCAAAATCCTGTCAAATCTTTATTTCCTGCTACACAAATGCACCATCAATTATAGTCTGTAATCACGACTGCTGAATGGAGACTGGAAACTCCGAATATTTAGTTACAACAATGTTTTCCCACCTTCTTTTGACTGCAACCATGTGATCCGAGTCTTCTTTAAGCACATCTTTTTCTGTTTGTAAGCTCATTTTCTGGTTCCTTCACTCAGTTCTTGTCCAGATTCAATCAATTTTGGCATTAAACCATTTCTGAAATAATAAATAATTATGTTCATTTTAAGAAACGGTCATAATGTTAGATTCATCTTGGAGTTCTCCGCAGAATAAATTAAATCTTTAGTGGCAATGTACCATAAACATCATGTGTACAAAGCGTTTTTAACATATCGTCGTTGTAAATGCAAAACCTTGTATCTCGTTTTTGAAAAAATTCAAAGAGATGGGAAAAAATGTAAAAACTTTTCACAAACTGAAATGTTTTACTTGAAATTTGGACATATTGTTCACAAATGATTTGCCATCAATTCTGACCAGTAAAATATCTCAAAACTTACAAGAATTGTCTGTAACTGGGCACACAAGTTTGTACTTTGAAAATCGCAAGGATCGACATACGAGGTTTTGCATTTACACCGACGATATGCAAATATTATGAATGAAAACATTATGAGGAAAGAAGAAATTGCTAATTTGAGCTATTACTTCTTTTTCCATGATGTTTTCTTACATAATTATTAATTCAGTTGATAAGAAAATGCTCTATTGGACAGTTTTTGATATAAAATTTTAGAAAAATCACCTTTTTTTGTAGATCCACTGGTTCTAAAAATAATTTTAATAAATTTTGCAGCTGGGGAGATGTCATACTGAAAAGTGATGGGCATGATGAATATCTAGAACTGAATGAAAGGCAGACCAAGACCAGAAATGGGGAAAATCCATCCAATGTCCGTAAAATCAAGCCAAGGATCTACTCCAACCAAACCGACAGTCACAGATGTCCGATCGAGATTTATAAACTATATAGTTCAAAGAGACCAACTGATTTTAATGATAATCACCCTTTTTATTTAGCACCAAACACAAAAACTGTGCTTGGTGCTTCTGATCAATGGTTTTTTCGCCAGAGAATTGGCGTGAAAAAAATTGCATCCCTAATGAAAAATATGTCAACCAAGGCGGAATTGAGTGATAAACGCCTCACAAATCACTCGGCAAGAAAGCACCTCGTCCAAAAGTTACGAGATGCCAATGTCCCCCCGACGGAGATTATGCAAATCTCTGGACATAAAAATGTCCAGTCGGTAATCAACTACTCGAGCATATCAGCAGAAACACAAAAAAAGTGTTCAAGAATACTGTCACACACCCTGGAAACTTCAAATGCTACTTACCCACAAGTAACTGGTAACTCATCAGTCCCATCAGCGACAATCACGTCGCCTGATCAGTTGACAGTTGCCGTACATCCAGCCCCACCCACTGATCTCGTTTTGCAGCCAAATTTATCAATCCCAGCACTGAATCTAACCACAACCACTAATAATAGTATGAATATAAATCCAATGTTTTATGGAGCAGTCCTTCACGTAGGAACCATGAATATTGGCGTCCTTCCAAGCGCACAAAACCAAAATTAATGCTTGCCATTCGACACGCTTCATCTCGCTAATTCCGTAATGGCGAATCTCATGTCGAACTAGGTCAACTCTTTCGAGTCGAGCGTAAATGTACAAGGATTTGTAATTTTCTATGTATGTAATGAGTTTTTAAATAACTATTTCTGTTAAAATGTATTGATTTTGTGAAGAGTTAGTAAGTAATAAAGTCATTTTCACTGTGCAAAAACTGGACTATTTTGTCTTAAGCCCCGCCTTTCATGGAACTTCGGGCGCGTCAACAAATTAATGCGCAATGTTTACAAACATTTTCATTCATAAAAAAATACTATCGAATACTATCGTAGTAGTAGTAATTTCAAATGTTTCTACATATTTCTTCCATAAATGTAAAGCCTATAGAAACCAGCTTAGATAAAATGATAAATATAATAACATGGCATTGTCTCGTGATATCAATGTTATCTGGCTCGGCTGGTAGAAATTATCAGGACTCGGCAGAGCCTCGTCCTGATAAATTCTCCCAACCTCACCAGATAACATTGATATCACGAGACAATGCCATGTTATTATATATATTGCAGATGTTGCAATTATCGAATATCAGGGGTTTAAAATGGAGACATGAAAACATTCCATGTTTTCTTTTTCTATAGCAATCCAATGCAGTCAAAATAATGTTAAAAAAACACAGAAAATTTTAGATCCAGTAACTGAATTTGCTTATAGTTTTGCTAATGCACGCAGTTGATAGGTGATGCTTCGTTTGCAAATGAACATTTTTTCGAATACCGCGGTACCTTAAAGGACGCGGTATGTCCAAACTACAACTTGATAGGTCGAAATATATTTGGTACGAAACTCCTTTGCTACTGGAAACCAATAAAATAGTTTTGAAATATAACCGAGGTATTGAAAGTCCATAGATTTTAACACTTACACCTAGGTCACAACTTTCTCAAAGCCGTTTGCAGTCTTAGCGGTCGGCAGTCTAGCATTTCTGTTGATGATTTCCGGTAATGAAGTTGATGTTCCGTTGATTGGTGTCACACCACTTCATATTATGGGACAGAAATGTAACTCCGTGCAATTTTCATCCATGAAGAATGCCGCCAAAATTGTTGTCGGTATTTGTCAGCTAGTGCAGACGAAACAAGATGGCCGCTGATCTGTCATAAATTATCCATTGAACCAAGAACGGCAGCACGTGAACTAGCCTATATCGACTTCAGTTAGGTCTTTAGTTATAATTTAGCTTTGTTGTTGTATTTCTTTAATTCACACACAATTGAAAAGCTTTGTTTATATCGAAATTAATTGAGCCATTGCTTCTGTCAGGTCGTTTTGATAGCGTTTAGGAAGAGGATTATCAGGTTATTGCTGTAAAAATGACGTTAAAAGCGAGGGGCACACTTGTCCAAAAATGCGAAATTACCCTGCCCCCCCCCCCCCCCCCACCGCCCGAAATTTCAAGGAAACCCTCGGTTTTTTCCATTCATTTAACATTGAAAAAATCAGAGGGTTTCCGACATTTTTATTTCCGTTTAAATTTCAATCTATAGACGGACTAAAGGCCACTTCGTGGCCTTTTTCGCCCGTATTAAACTTGGTCAATTTTATCACAATTATTGGTAGATGTGCATGAAGTAAGGATTTTATGGTTCAATGATTTTTGTCTGAGTTATGCCCCTTTGAAACTTTCTTGTGAACGCAAATCCTCCTAAGGTTCTGAGACAGTTTGAACTTGACAATTTAAAAGAGTAGTCTGCAAATGCTTTAAATTTGGTTCCGTCAAAATTAAAAGTGTCTATATATAGTAATTTTCATGAAACAGCAACAAAGTGGCGGCGTATATTGTGACAATGGTACTCTTGTTTCAAAATAGTTTTATGAAAATCAGCTTTTTATCATTTTGTGTAAAGACCCAGTCAGCACTTACATTCACTTTCTAACCACTGATGGAGAATCTCCAATGTACTAGCCCTTTCCCAAACCGCCCCCTAAAATTGTGTCAATTGGGAAAGTGTTAATTAACTGGTGTCTGTAACTTTTTATTTGTATGTGTAAGTTTTAATTAAACTATTCACAAACTTTCACAAACAAGACATGGCCCCAGTGTCTCGAAAAAACTTAAGTGCGTTCTCAGGCTCAAATCGGAGCACTATGCTGAAACCCACGTGAACTTTAAATGAATATCTTTCAACGTTGAAGAGTTTTCTATTGAAATTGAACATGTTCTCATGGGTTTGTACTCAAGTTTCTGGCTCATCTGAGAACGAAGTGCTCAAGGGAGCTATTGTGATCGATCAATGTCCGGCGTCTGTCTGTCATTCAGGCGTCAACAATGTCTTTTAATGACATCTCCTAATAAGCTACAGGGTCAAAATCAACGAATTTGGTAGAAATGCTCCTTGGGTGGTCTCTTTTGAAAATTGCTTAAAGAATTGAAATCCATGAAAAACTGGTTGGTAACAGAAAATATGAAATTCAACAAAATCTAAAAAAAATCTTAAATCCCTTCCCAAACAAGACCGGGGTTCACGTCCCTATCAGGAAAGGTTTGGGAAAACATTGAGGCAAAAGAAGAAAATGCTGATAATAAGCATTTTCTCCTTTTGCTTCAATATTTTCCATGCTGCAGTGTACGGCTTCCATTCTTTCAAAATGATTTTTTCATTGAGATAAATCGGAATTATTCTTATCATTTATCTACACCATAAAGACATGTCGTAATCATATTCAAGTGATTTATTCGACTTTTACAATGTCTCTTCATTCAGAAGATATGTCTTTGTTGAAAAAAGTACAACTACTTGATTATGTAGTAAGAGCTTTGATCACATAATTTATGTCATAAGTTTATAATAATTATATAGACTTACGAAATTTCACATTTGTACGTGAAAATATATGTCTACAAGATTATACGGGCGAAAAAAGGCTGCGAAGCAGCCTTTCGTCCGTCTATAGATTGAAATTGAAACGGAAACAAAAATGTCGGAAACCCTCTGATTTTTTCAATGTTAATTGAATGGAAAAAAACGAGGGTTTCCTTTAAATTTCGGGCGGGGGGGGCAGGGTAATTTCGCATTTTTGGACAAGTGCCCCCCTCGCTTTTAACGTCATTTTTACAGCAATTACCTGATAATTCCCTTCCTAAACGCTATCAAAACGACCTGACAGAAGCAGTGGATCAATTAATATCAATATAAACAAAGCTCTTGAATTGTGTGTGAATTAAAGAAATACAACAACAAAGCTAAATTTTAACTAAAGACCTAAGCGAAGTCGACATATGCTAGTTCACGTGCTGTCATTCTTGTATCAATCGATAATTTATGACAGATCAGCGGCCATCTTGTTTCGTCTGCACTAGTTGACAAATACCGACAGCAATTTTGGCGACATTCACCATGGATGAAAATTGCACGGAGTAACATTTCTGTTCCATAATATGAAGTGGTGTGACACCAACACCCACGGAACAACAACTTCATACCGGAAATCACAAACAGAAATGCTAGACTGCTAAGGACGCCGACTGCTAAGGGTGCAAATGGCTTTGAGAAAGTTGTGAACTAGGTGTAAGTGTTAAAATCTATGGACTTTCAATACTTCAGTTATATTTCAAAACTATTATATTGGTTTCCAGTACCAAAGGAGTTTCGTACCAAATAAATTTCGACCGATCAAGTTGTAGATTGGACATACCGCGTCTTTTACGGTACCGCGGTATTCGAAAAAATGTTCATTTGCAAACGAAGCATCACCTATCAACTGCGTGCATTAGCAATACTAAAAGCAAATTTAGTTACTAGATCTAAAATTTTCTGTGGTTATTTTTAACATTATTTTGGCTGCATTGGATTGCGATAGAAAAAGAAAACATGGAATGTTTTCATGTCTCAATTTTAAACCCCTGATATTCGATAATTGCATGACCTGCAATAAATGAAGTATCCTCGCCTTCCCATGGTCCGTCACCCTAAGCCGGCCACACTAAATGCATATGCATTACATAATCGAGTAAATCATCCTGAAACACTCGTCTCCCCTCTAGATTTAACGAGTTTCCTTCCTTTAAATATCTGTTTTTATAAAATTTAACTTGAAAAACAACTCTGTGAATGTAAACACTCTGTAAGCCGTAGCAAAACAAAAAAGGTGATGATACATGGCGGGTGACGGACCATGGTAAGTCGACGATACTATTTAGTCTTCAATTAAGATTCTCGGCTTCGCTTCTGCATACGGGTAAAAATTATACCAACTGGAAAATGTCCGCAGTTCTCATGCATAATCCGTTTAGTGATGATTCCTCTGTGAATCTTGACGGGATAATCATATCATTGACTGACTTGGACCATTTATGGTCTTTACCGGCTTTTAAGCCATTTTTGACCCTCTGAAAAAGTAGTATTCACGGATCTTTTGAGGACCTAGCCGCCAGGTTCAACTGTCATTTTGACGTAAACCCCTCCTTCCCCAACAAAAATAAATGTATGATTCTGAAACATATACCATTTTCAGTGTGAAGATGATAATCTCAGTACCGAAAGGTTTTTGTAGATAGATAATTCATTATGATAGATCAATTTGATAATAAAAGCATTGCTCTTAAAGCCCATTTTCCAAACGACAAATTATTTAGTCTTTTCAAGTTTGACAGCGGCTTAACCCTTTCCTAAATGGCACCTGATTCAATTTGGAAGCTCTTGCAGACAACAGAATGAGCATCTTGAAAGTAGGATTTTGTGTGTGCAAGGATTGGGGAAAGACACAGAACGCTGGTAGAAAGGGGAAAAATCACATGCAGCATCCTAGTTTTGTGGAAAATTGTATAATATAGAAAAAGAACACTAGATGGGCCAAACCCCTCTTATATCCACTACAGTAGACTTGAGAAAAAGCAGGGCTAGTTTGTAAAGCTGCAGAAATTGTTGAAAAGATTTCCTTGCTATTTCATTTGGGTTTTTAGTGTGATTTTTGAAAATATATCTTGGGGAAAATTTATTATTTGGGGAAGAAAGTGCATTATTTCTTTAGGGGAAGACGCTGGAAACCAGTGTCACTTTCTTTAGGGGAAAACCCCTGGAATAGCAAATCTTTTTTCTCTCTATTTGTTTATTACCGGTAAAAATTATCAATATGCTATCCAAAACATTTCAAATACTAACAAGTAATTGACAAATGATGTTGATTAAGGTGATTTTAGACATCATTATTTTAGTTTTGACATTTTTCAAGGCAAATTTATATTTGCCTGATAATTTTCATGGGTCGGTTGGCATGACAGTCTTTTTTGGGAAAATGGCAATAAAAATGTAGGGTCGGTGGGTTGGCGGGAACACAGCAATTTTTATTTAACGTCTGATTAGAAATGAAAGTAAGTGATACATGTGTGAAAATATTAAGATCAGTTTGCATGATTAGACTCAGATCATCATTTAGACTTTTAAAAAAGATGAGAATATTCCTAGAGGATTTAATTGTGTTGTATACTTTCCACTACAGCATACATTGCTTTAAGTTATTCATATTTTTTACAGGTTAGTGTTTACAAGCAAGAATGGAAGCAAGAAAGATAAGTTTACAGATTTTACAGAGCAGAAAAAGGTAAAATGACTGCCACAGCTTTTACTGAAAATCAATATGATAACCCAGTGTTCTCCCCAGCCTAATAAGCTGTATCGGCCCCACTACAGCTTCATGTAAATCAGTGCAATCCCCCTACAGCTTCAAAACTACCCACAGCTTAATTTCATCAAAAAGGTCACCAAATAAGGGGATTTGTAGATATTCCATGTCAAAAAGTGATAAATAATGCATTCTTATAAAAATAAAATGTAATTATTCTGTATAAAAACATTATTGGAAAAGAGGAAATTGCTCAAATTGAGCAATTTCTTCTTTTCCCATGATGTTTTTTTCACTATTATTTGCATGAGCATAATGTGTTTCAAGGTTTACCAATGCCACTACGGCTTCAAAATATTCTGCGGAGAACCCTGTAACCTGTTGTAAATTGTACAGAAAAGTAGATGAGCATAGTAAACTGATATTATGACAGACAGAAATAAGTGAATTGATGAATTTAATTCATAAAACATCAAGGCAAAAGAAGAAAATGCTGTTTATTGGCATTTATTTTGGGGAAAAAGTTTTTTTCTTCAGAATTTTCTAATACTGTTATACAGACATCAAAACCAGGGCTCGTCACAAAACCACAAACTTTTAGGGTGGTCCATTTTGAAGGCGGCTGCAGACAATAAAATGGATAAGAATTGTGTGCAATATATCAAGGAAGATATTGAGGTAAACAAAAATGCGAATAATCAGCATTTTCTGCTTTTGCCTTAATATTTTCCCAAGTCTTTTTAAATCTGTCATGTCAAAATCTGGTCTCGTTTTGGAGAGGGTTAAATTACTTTAAGAATGAGCGTGCAGATTGAACAAGGTCAAATATTATACCAAATTAAACTTTAACAAAGTCACAAGTACATTCTTTTCAGTGTGACCACAAAAAGTTGTATTACGGTTTGAATGGGAAATACATGTAACAGAGGATATTGCTCCAGTATTATGATCAACATGTATTGGCTTCTTTATTTTTTTCTTATTTTATTTCAGTTCTTCAATTGATGAATACACACATCCAGATTTAATCTGCAGTCTGACATAAAGGTGTTTCATCAATACGATAGAATCTTTACAATCGGTCCAGAGTGTTTAAAAAAGAAGCTATTTCATCAATATGGTAGAATCGGGACGATCGATCCAGAGTGTTTTAAACAGAACCTGTTTCATCAATACTGTACAATCTTTACGGTCGATCCAGATGTTTTAAATAGAAGCTGTTTCATCAGTACTGTAGAATCTTTACGATCGATCCAAAGTGTTTAAAACAGAAGCTGTTTCATCAATACTATAGAATCTTTACGATCGATCCAGAGTGTTTTAAATAGAAGCTGTTTCATCAATACCGTAGTATCTTTATGATCGATCCAGAGTGTTTTAAATAGAAGCTGTTTCATCAATACCGTAGAATCTTTACGATCGATCCAGAGTGTTTTAAATAGAAGCTGTTTCATCAGTACTGTAGAATCTTTACGATCGATCCAAAGTGTTTAAAACAGAAGCTGTTTCATCAATACTATAGAATCTTTATGATCGATCCAGAGTGTTTTAAATAGAAGCTGTTTCATCAATACCGTAGAATCTTTACGATCGATCCAGAGTGTTTTAAATAGAAACTGTTTCATCAATACTGTAGAATCTTTACGATCGATCCAGGGTGTTTTAAACAGAAGAAATGGACAACGGCATACAACCTTTGTTTAAAAGAACCTGACTTCTGACAGACATCTTTCTTTGTATAGGTTGTAACTTATAGGTAAAGAAACTTGACTTGCATGATAAGACACAAATACAATTTCTGAAGTTGATACAGGCATGTCAAATGAATAAATAAAAAACCTTACCATGATGTTCTTCTCATTGTATGGTTATTTCTTTGTCATTGTAAAATTCAGGAAATTTCAAAACAGAACTTTCAGTGTTAATTCAGTTGTTAAAATTGCATTATTGTTTTAGATAACTTTCAATGGCTCTGTGCTTGTTAACCAAAATACTTTATTTCTTAATTCCGAGGTGCTGTCTCTGGCAATGTTATTAGATTACAGGAGAATAATTTGAAGCTGTAGTGGTCAAGTTTCTTACAAGAACCTCCAACACATAGTGTTTGTATAACAAAAATAATTGTGCATTAAACCTTTGATGGAAAAGAAGAGTAGAAATTGAAAATTTTGAGGAATTTCTGTTTTTCATCATTTTGTTCCTGTGCAAAATTATTGACAAAACACTTCATTTTTAATCGGTTTCTTACATGGAACACCTCAAAATGACTCGCTATATTCTAGTATATTTGAATTTGGTTTGAAGCAGAGAATGTATCCTCAATACACTGTAAATAGGAATTAACACATTAGACCACCAATTTTTAGACTTGCTCATATTCAGAGATCTTTAGTCTTTCTGGATGGAAATCATTCTGGGAATCGAAGAAACTGCTTGAAGAAACTGCTTGTCACTAGTAATTTCTTAACTTTTCAATGTTTTCAAAAGCCTTTACCTTGTGCGGCATCTAAAAACATCTTTGTCATATTTGGTAATTTTAGTACAAATGATATTGTTTAAGAATTATTTAGCTCTTTTGAACCCATTACCACACAGTGACTGTTTTTGACTCCCCACAAGAAAATGGCTATAGAAAACATTGTGGAAAATGAAGAAATTGCTTGTGACATGCAATTTCTTCATTTCTCACTATGTTTTTTACCCAATTAGACAAAGAAGTACAATATCATCCACTTGATATTGTCGTCAACATGATCTTTGAATTTGGATCTGTCTAAAAAAATGTCGTTTGGTAATAGATTAATGCAATATATTTCCAACTAATTGAAAATGTGGACTTTTAGAAATTAGAACATTTTAAGGAATAGAAGTACACTTTACATACACTTTTATTCAGACCTACAGATAAGAGGGGCGAAGGATTTTCAAAATGCAATATGTCATTTAATGTTCATCAAACCCTATGTTCCGGTACTCACTGGAATTTTCTTATCGACATTATTTAAATGAGTACCCACAAAATGGGGTGTAGATTTGAAATGAAAAAAGTAGAATGCCTTCACCCCACTTCTGTCGCTTTGTTTATTGTTATGTCTTTTTGGCTCAATTGATTGCAAAGTTCTCAAGGATGTGCTGTTGTGATTGTCCATTGTCCGTCTGTCTACAATTACAAAAAGCAATAAACTGCTTAGCCATAGGGCTGTGATTTTTTCTTTTGATTTAAAGTAGGCGAAATTTAGTATGCCTAGAATTATACATTTTTGTAAATAGATTAATCTTGTTTAATTTTTTCTCTTATGTGTAGCGTTCTCTCATCATGTGTTGTATGTTACTCTACTTATGTGGGACATCTTTAGACAGCAAAATTATGAATTTGGACAAATTCAAAGATGTTGCAGATCTATTGCAACTTCAAATCAATACAATGTCAATTTTACATTTATTTTGGTCCAGCTGAGTGAAAAACTATGTGGAGATTAAAGAAATTGCTTATGCCAACCAATTTCTTCATTTACCACAATGCTTCCCTGTTTCCAAAGCTATAATCTTGTTGGGAGTCAAAAATCGTCATTGTTTGGGAATATGTTAAAATGTTGTATCCGCATAAGGCTATGAGTTTGAAATGCCTTATGAAGCATGGATGAACAATCCTCTCGGTCGAGCAATTTAGGAACATCTTGCCTCTGTTAATATGAAGAGACCCAAGTTCTTATTAAATGTATGTATTTAGTTATTGATTCATTAAATGATGTAATATCTCAGTGTTTATTTTTAATATTGGGGGAAGGGGGTCAGGGCCCATAGGTGGGGGAAAATGTGCGTGTGAACGCCCAAAAAGGGGAAATTTCAATACATGCTAAAACTCTCAAATACAGTGTTATAAATGCATTTTACTTGCTTGTATATCATAATGGGACCTTCGAACAACCATTAGAACTGCTAGAGATGCCTAGAATCTAAATATTATTTGGATTTTTCTTTGCAACAAAAAAATCTAGTTCCAGGAGGGGAAATTTCTCTGAAATGGGGGAAAAAAGTATATTCCTCAGAGAGGGGAAAGGGGCCTAATAACGACCATTTTTTTTAAGAAAAAAATCACTGTATCTTAGTCTGTTTTCTAATTTTCAAAATTTCACAGCTGGTTTATAGTTAACCCTTTCCCAAACAACGAAATTTGAGGGTAATCTTCAAAAAACGGCCACAAATGACAAAATGGATATTATTAAAAATATGACATGTGTAAAATATGGCACAGAAAATATTGAGACTAAAGAAGAAACTGCTAGTTATCAGGAGTTTCTGCTTCTGTTTCAATGTTTTCCCATGCATTTTCTATTAGGGAAGTCAAAACCATGTCTCGTTTGGGAAAGGTTTAACTGGTTAATTCCATCCTTCCCAAATGGTGCAATTTTTAATTGCCCAAATTTGATAGGAGCTGCAGAGGACAAACTTACTGTCAAAAGAAGAAAGTATTTGTTATATCAAAGAAGATTGTTGGAGAATAGGAGAAATTGCTAATTATCAGCATTTTTTCTTTTCTCTCCATGTGTCCCAGCCCTTTCTCTACTAGGAATGCGAAACAATAACTTGCAGATATGGGAATAGGCCACCATAACATGACCAATGTGAAGTTAGCCAAAGGTGAATAAGTATGTGTTACTTATTGCAAGATTTACATGGAAATCATAGACAGAAAAAAAGAAATGCCTGTATTTAGGCTTTCTCTTTTTTTATCAGTTATTTCCGCTGTTTTTTATATTTTTTTTTTTATTTTGGATATCGTACTAAATACTATTGATCTGCCGGTTGTCGATTCTACCCGGCTTGGTCAATATGACTTAAGTAGTCATATCTCTGCCGAAGGGATTGATTCTATCTTCATCAAGGCGAGCAACAGGAGGCTCGGTAAGGGTGTTGTGGTAGTACTGGTTTGAGAAACAACAGGAATCCATGGGTAGGTGCTCCAGCCGCCGCGATATGACCCTGGTAGTTGAAAACGGCGTAAAATCCCAATAAACTCAAACTCTTCATCAACATCTTCCGGTTACTCTCATTATGTTGAAATCGGATGAATCGAATTTATGCTTAAGCCGAACTGAAAGTCGGGTCCCGCCATTATCAATTCTTATCTAAAACTATATTGAAGTAAATATATACATGTAGCCATTGAACTATGGCAATAAAGGAAGAGAAATTGCTAGTTTGTGGCATTTTCTTTCCTTTTCCTACCACCCATTTTATACTCCACCAGAGACGGAAGTATATTGGCGTCATCTTCTCCGTCTGTCAATCCGTCCAACCGTACGTACGTACGTCCACTTTTCTTGTGAGCGCAACTCCAAAGTTTCTGGATCTTTTTGAAACTTGGTCAATGTTATCACCTCAATTGGTAGATGTGCACGAAGGAAATCCTTTTATGGTTCATTGATTTTTACCTGAGTTATGTCTCCTTAAAACTTGCGTCTCTGGGAGGGGCGGCAAATATTATGACCATGGCACTCTAGTTATAAACATGTTTGATGACCAACAAAAACGGAAATATAATAATAAAAAGATATCCTTTTCATCGAATTTGAACAATAATCGGACGAGTCAACCTCCGAATACCTCGAGGTAAAATGTTTCTGATGACTTCGATACAGCGTGTTTCAACTGTAGTTACTCCTCTGCATCATCCCTCAATTTAAACCATGCTAAAATTTTGTCGTTTGAGGAAGCAAAGGGTCCGCGGCTGACAAACTAAATCAATGGCATAGAAGATGAATCATGAAAGGAAACGGAGAATATATTCAAATGCCAATTCCATGCGTCCGATGTATCATTCTAATGTATACAAGACGTCGGAATTGTCAGTATTGTCCAGCAAGGTTAACCCGGGACAACTTAATTTTCGTGCGCAAAGTCCGTTAGTTGAGCGTCTTAACAAAACAAAGCCGAAGTGGGGTCATTACATATGCAGATGTCCCGGGTA
Organism: Fragum sueziense; assembly: GCA_963680895.1. NCBI lineage: Eukaryota > Metazoa > Mollusca > Bivalvia > Cardiida > Cardiidae > Fragum > Fragum sueziense. The sequence goes on along the minus strand of OY804608.1, from coordinate 39,686,962 downwards.
AATCCTGCTGGACAATGCACTGCTTCCCCAAAATGTACATGTATCGCTTTGATAAAATATTTATGTATAATTTTCATTGAGTTTCAATGTGATCTACAGCCGCGGCCTTGGCGCAGTTGGTAGCGCATCTGACCCTCAATCGAGAGGTCCCGGGTTCGATGCCCGGCCGCGGCTAATACCCTTTCTGACAAAATTGTCACCCACCAATGGGTTTGAAATCGTTAACTTAAGTGGGCGAGCAGCTGGAGGCTCGGTAAGGGTGTTGTGGTAGTACTGGTTTGAGAAACAACAGGAATCCATGGGTAGGTGCTCCAGCCACCGCGATATACCCTGGTAGTTGAAAACGGCGTAAAACCCCAATAAACTCAAATTCAATGTGATCTTCTCGCAAATTTTGGTGTGTCGGTTAAATGTGTATTTTTTTCGCCCGTATTTAGGCATTGCCTATTTTCATATTATTATGGTCGCAAATATTCACTTAAATAAGAAGACATGTCGCGTTATACCAACACAAGTCGACTTGCAACAACACAATTTACCATATTATAATCACACCACGGTGTCCATTTAAAGCTTCCGTAGTTCGCGTATGCTGATCGACATTATAGGGTAAATGAATTAGTTCCTCCTAGTTCCATCTAGTTGTTCGCGTATGCTGACTGCCATCATAGGGTCAATAAATTAGATCCACCGAGTTGTTCAAGTATTCTGACAAACACGATTGAGCTAATTAATTAGTTCCTACGAGTTCTATGGGTATGCTGACCCACATCATAGGGTGAATTAATTAGTTTCACGAGTCGTTGGCGTACGCGGACCAGCATTATGGGGCAAGTACGTAGTTTGACAAAGTCAAATACACATATGTAGGATAATTACATAACCTGACGGAGTCCATATCGTTAGTGACATATTCTGATCAAAATTACGGTGTAAATTTCACAGATTTGATGATTTGGTTACGTAGACGTACCGACTCGTAGCTAGTGCCATAACTTCACTTAATCGAATTTCATAGTTTCATATTCGGACAGAAACGATTGGATGAGATCTATTTTAGAGATAAAAACACCTTAATAAGTTTTTTTTTAAGTTTCAAGGAAATAATTGACAGTTGCCAAGATAGTCGCTATATATCTCAAAAATTCATAATTTCAATTAGATCTACCTAGACAAATTTCAAATCAGTTTAAGCATTTTAATTTCGGTGGTAAGAAAGATTTAAGTAATAGATTTAAACATGGTTCGAAACAATATACCCGTCATTTTTTTCAAAAAAAATCGGCCTTTTGAAAAAAGTGTTCATGATGATGCAAAATGGAATAACATGAATTACTTCGAAATTTATTGATGCAAATATGTATTTTTCCTTGCGAAACGGTTGGTTTATTTGGGGTTTTACGCCGTTTCAACGTTTCAACTGCTATGGTCATATCGCAGCGCCTGGAGCGCCTAATCATGAATTCTTATCCTTTCTCATACCGGTACTACCACAACATCGAAACTTAGCCTCCAGCAGCAGCTGCTCGACCACATAGGTTAATAATATCAAACCATTTGTGGGTGACATCTGAGTCAGAAAGGATATTTGCCGCGGCCGGGGATCAAATCCCAGTCCGCGTGAATCAGAGGCCGATGTGCTACCAACTGCGATATGGCCTCGTTGCGAAACGAAGAAGAGATATCGCTGATAACGGATTATCAAGCAAGAATCCGATTTTACAACTAGGGTTGTAAGATAATTATTTTTGTACTGGGCCATGCTATTCGGACAAAATTGAGAATGCCCAAGTTGACAGGCTTTTGCAGAAGACAAAATGGATGCTGACAAGAATATAACTTTGTACTAGATAGCACAGAAAATATTGAGACAAAATGATAAAACGTTGATGATCATTTGTCCTGTCTGGTTTTGCCTACGTTTTCTTAAGTGTTTTCTTAAAGGAGCGTAAAATGCGGCTTTCTTTTGGAAATGGTTAAACATTCTTTTCGAAATAGTTTAGCATGTTTGTTTCTTTATTCTGCTTTATGTTTTACCTTGCATGGTGAAGTAAAGCCGAACGGTCATTCGACAAGAAGACCTCTCGATAAAAATAGGCAGCCCCCAGCTGAGTTCTTAAATAGATTATTCACCTATTCTGCTGCAGCCTTCAAATTAGACCATTACAATAATTTGTTTGTTTGGTAAAAGATTAATTGTTAGATTTATTTTGGTCAATTTAAATTCACGTTATATGTCACGTGCTTCTGATATGGTAAGATTGTATAACCCTTTTCCAAACGAAAAACGTATATTTGTACAATCCGAAAGCTGCTGCATACGACAATATCATTTCTCTTTGCCTCAATATTTCCTTAACATCTTTTGTTTGCGACGTCCAAATGAGATCTTGTGTGGGATATCATTTTCCAAATACCATTCCATCAATTTAGAGCACTTGCAAAAGTAGCGAATATTTACAATTTAGCAATGGCGTATCTATGTATGTATAATCGAATATCGTGTTTATTTGAGCTTTCTCAAACTGTAGTTACGTCATATTTGAAAGCAAGCATAAACGATTGTGGAACATGTAATAAGTATAAAGCTTGTATAATTCTATTCAAGCTGCAGTTATGTATATTTATTTCCGACAGCAAGCATAGATAAAAAATAACGTCTCTTTGTTTAGTGAAAATTTCGACGTATTAAGCCTTTCCTAAACAAGACCTGCTTTTGACGCCCATTATTTATAGTTGCATATGAAAACATTGGAACAAAAGAAGAAAACGCCCATAATCGACATTTTCTTCTTTTGCCTCAACATGTTTTCTGTTATAGGCTAATGTATGCATATCCCAACTTTATCAACACCTATTTTGTCATTCACAGATGCTTTAACACGGGAACAGTCACACATTTTGCAGTTTGGAAAAGGGTTAAAGCTTATTCCAACTTTTAAAACCTGTAGTTATGTCGAAAGATAATCAACATGTTGAGTTCCAATATCAAAACCTCTTAACTACAAACTGTTGACACTCGTTTTGTCGCCATCAAAAGGTCGAATATACGTTTATGTCGCAGTGAGAATCTGACTCCGTCATTATCGATGGATATCAAAAATACGGAACAGAATTAATTTTAAGAAGATATAGCCATTATAAAATAGTAGCAAAGGGAGAGAAACTGTTCTGCATTTGTTTCATTTACTATTCTACAATGTGACTTTTTAAGTACCAATAAACTAGATAAGTATTATTTCAATAAAAACTGAGCAGAAATTGGATGAGTCGAACTCCGGATATCTTACGTTCCCTACAACTTTGACACAGCGAGTTTCAACTTAATTTTGTATTGAATGGATTGGATTTAAACAGCTATTTGACTTACTTTGACTGTTAAATATGTCATTCTGGAAACAAATACCCGAGTTACAGAATAACAGAATGACAAAACAAACAAACTAGCCCAATTCATCTATCTTTTATTTAAAGAATGTATAAGCAATAACATGGATATTATCTACATGGGCAGGATTTAATAATTTCACCTGTAACCCCTTTAACCAGTCTACATATTTGGCATTTGTTTAAGGTTTCACATACAACGCGTCCGGTTGTGTAAACAGTAATCCAAATACTAGTATATCGTTTGTAACTCATTTAACCAGTCTATAAAGTTGTCGTTTGTCGTTTATTAAAGGTTTCACAAACAACGCGTCCGGTTGTGTAAACAATAATCCAAGTATATCGTTTGTAAATCATTTAACAAGTCCATAAAGTTGTCGTTTGTCGTTTGTTAAAGGTTTCACGTACAACGCGTCCGGCTGTGCGAGCAACAATCAAAAAATATATAGTACAGTCACGATATTATGGCGCGTGCAATTCTACCCATGTAAACAAGAAAAATGTGTTCTTAAGTTGCAATCAAATTTTGAATAAAGTGGTTCAAATTTTGCAGGTGCGAGACACATGCACGATTGGAACTATCACATGCATACTTACAGTTTCTATGGAGTTCCAAATTTTTGTGATGTTTGATTATGTAAATTTTCTAAACAAGTGTCATAAAACCGTGACCTGAGTAAACGAGATTTTACAGGATCACTGTTGTCCATACTCTCTTAAAACAGAGCACATTAATGATTATCTCTTCATTCCATTTCGATAGAATAATAAATGATGATTTAATCAATAGACCTCGGCTTTGGAGAGTTTTCCATTGAATAAGTTGATAAACAACCATCAAAAACAGCATTACAACTCTCAAAGCAACATTTTTTATTATTTTGTAATTTCTTTATAACAATAAATGTCATTTAATGACTCCTTAGACGCTTTATCATTTATTGTGAAAATATCCTGGAATGGTTTTGAAACATTCTTCCATTAGTTTAACATCAAATATAAACGTAAAAATACTGGTAATTTAACCCTTCTCGTGCAGTTCAGGTCAGTTTACTGCTCTTACAAAAGGTTTCGCAGGCAGTTTGATATAAGATCAGCCTGCGCAGACATGCTGACTGATCTAAGCATAAACTGCCTGCTTTCTACTCAATAATCAAGGCACAAACTTGAGCAATACTTATTGAAATGTTTCTTGAATTAGTAATTGGCTTGAAACAAAATCAAAGTCAGCAGGACAAGGGTTAATATATCGTTTATATCATCTGGAAAGTTAGTATCATCATCGCATGATGAAGAATATGTCCTTTAATATATTGTCATGGGAGATTTTCGAGGCACACAGTAAGTTTCAAGAAGTTGGGTTTCGTCATGAATTCATATACTCGTGCCTAATGTTTGCTTACTAGGCAGATTATTTAAGTTTTCTTATTTCCTCAAATGGGAGGTCAGTGACATCATGACATGATAAAGAACATTTACATTGATAAATTGTTTTGTGTATTTATCAAGGAATGTAACAACTTTGAAGAAGTGGGGTTACATCATTTATACAAATTGTCGTGGCTAATATTGACTTTCTACATTGATTATCTAAGTTTTCTTCTTTTATCAGAAGTGGTGTCACATCATAAATATAGCTGTACGTGGCTTTCTACGCTGATTATCAAAGTTTTCTTCTTTTATCAGAAGTGGTGTCACATCATATATATAGCTGTACGTGGCTTTCTACGCTGATTATCTAAGTTTTCTTCTTTTATCAGAAGTGGTGTCACATCATATATATAGCTGTACGTGGCTTTCTACGCTGATTATCTAAGTTTTCTTCTTTTATCAGAAGTGGTGTCACATCATATATATAGCTGTACGTGGCTTTCTACGCTGATTATCAAAGTTTTCTTCTTTTATCAGAAGTGGTGTCGCATCATATATATAGCTGTACGTGGCTTTCTACGCTGATTATCTAAGTTTTCGTCTTTCATCAGAAGTGTTGTCACATCATATATATAGCTGTACGTGGCTTATTGCGCTGATTCTTAGTTATTCTTTTATTTACTGGAAGATCAGTGTCATCATCGTATGCAAAGAACATTTCCTTTAATAGACTGTTTATTGGGCTATCAGGGAATGTAACAAGATCGCCAAGTGCCATTTTGCTGCATTGTGAAGTGGTCGAATAGCTAGAGAACAACGGAAACAAACAATAGCATTCTGGGCTCTGTTTTCCTGTATGTAGATCAAGTCTAATATGTGTAAAGCTGTCTCCGTGTCCATGATTTGTATCTCTCATAATGAGCATTAAGAGTTTATATATAGCGACTTGTTTGCAGGCTGGTTTGTTTGTTTTGGCAAAAAGAATGCAATGTAAAAAGTACAGATAAACTTAAGAATCAACATCAATCCAGTCAAACCAGTAATAGAAAGATCTGTGATCATTTATATCACGTCTAGATGCAGGTGGTCTGCAACTCCTTTAACCAGTCTATAGATTGTCGTTTGTTAAAGACTTTACATACACAATGTCCGGATGTGTGAATCCGATATATGTATAGTCCAATCACGATATAATGCCGCTTTGTTTATCTATATAAACAAGAGCGCCAGAATGGCCCTATATCGCTTACCTGAAAGAAGTTTAAAGACACGCCCACTTTTTTGACAAATCAAAAATTTGCAAACAAATTTTGAAAAGGGTCACTCAAGGAACATTGTTGCCAAATTTGTTTCAAATTGACCCAATGCCTTGTTTTTAAAGAATTTTCTTATGATTTCTCTAAGTCTGATAAGCCACGCCCTACCACGGCCACTTTTTTTCAAAAACAAAATTTGCAACCACTGTAAGTCTGATAAGCTACGCCCACTTTTTCTGACCAATACAAAATTTGAGAACACATTTTGAAAAGAGTCACCCAAGGAACATTTCTGCCAAGTGTGGTTCAAATTGGGCCAATGGTTGATTTTTAAAGAATTTTCTTAGAATTTTTCTAAGTCTGATAAGTCACGCCCTGCAACACCCACTTTTTCAGACGAAACAAAAATTCACATATTTTTAAAGAGTCACCAAAGGAACATTTCTGCCAAGTTTGGTTCAAATTGGGATAATGGTTGATTTTTATAGAATTTTCTTACGATTTCTCCAAGTCCGATAAGTGCTGACCTGCCACGCCCACAATTTTGGACGAATAAAAAATCCGCAAACAAATCTTAAGAAGGGTCACCTAAGGGACATTCCTGCCAAATTTGGTTCTAATTGGTTCTAATGGTTAAGAAGAAGAAGATTTTTGAAGATTTTTTAACAATTTCTCTTGGTTAGATAAACCCTGCCCTGCCACACCTCCATTTTTTGACAAAACTTTAAATTTATGACGATATACATGTAGTCCATGGGCCCATAACCGAAACCCTCCCCCCCTAGTGGGATTTTTGAAGACCTATATTTTCTTGAAGCTTATGATGTATAGCAATGGATTCAGGTTGTTGTTCAATTTAAAACTGCTGGATAAGCAAATGGCGGGCTCGTTACCATGGCAACCGTCCTTTTTTCCTCATTCCAGCGCTTGGATCAATTAATTGCAATAAAATTACTTATTTTTGTCATAAATCTTTCAAAATAGTTTTGAATTATTACCAAGATATTTCTCTCACAATACAGATATTTTTTAGAAAATTTGCTAATTTGCATATTCATGAATATTAATGAGAAAGTAGAAAAATGTGCTTAATTTGCTAAAAACAAGCCTTTACTAGTGAATTTTAACCTCCCTATCAGGTAGGATTTTTGAAGATCTATATTATCTTGAAGCTTATGATGTATTTTAATACATTCGCGTTGTTATTTGATTCAAAAATGCTGGATAAGCAAGTAGTTGACTTGTTACCATGGTAACCACCCATTTTCATTCGTTCCAGCGCTTGGATCAATTAATTGCAATAAAATTACTTATTTTGTTCAGAAAACATTGAGGCTAGTTTTAAAATGTTGTCATTACATTTCTCTCACAACCAAGATATTTTTCAGAAAATTTGCTAATTTGCATATTCATGAATATTAATGAGTTTGTGGAAAATATGTGTTTAATTTGCAAAAAGACGACTTGACTAGTTTACTAGTGAACAGAAACCCTCCCCACCATGTGGGATTTTTTAAGACCTATATTTTCTTGAAGCGCAGGAAACATGTTAATAGATTCATGTTTTTAATTCATTTGAAAGTGCTGGATAAGCAAATGGCAGGCCTGTTACCATGGCAACTGCTCATTTTCCTACGTTTCAGTACTTGGATCAATTAGTTGCAATAAAATATTTTAAAATACTTATTGAAGATATATACTTATTTTGGTAATAAAACATAACACTAGTTTTAAAATTTCAAATAGACATTTTTCTTCAAATCATTTTTATTTAGCTAATTTGCATATTCATGAATATTAATGAGAAAGTAGAAATATGTGTTTTCTTAGCTAAAACAGGGCTTTTCTAGGGAATAGATATGCTGAGACATTTCGTTTTTATAATGCCTAATGTTTCGAATGAATAAGAATACTAATAGATCGATAATAAGTTCATAAACCACTCATCAGCTACACAGAACAAGTGAATGCGGGTTTATTCGCATTCACAATTATTTGCATACTTTTCTCTAAATGGCAAATAAAATCTCAAATATTCTCTTATTATGTTAATGACTTTCATTTTGGCATCTTTTCCCCTAAAGTGTGTACTTGTTATGTTTGAAAACTAATATTTCATGATTTACCAATTTAAAGGGAGAATATTAACAATACATGCTCTGAAAAATTACCGTATAAATGACAATAAAATTCCATTTAGCGCAAATGACATGCTGAAAACTTTAACCTACTTTCTTTGATTGTTTTTCTATATGAAATACAGTTTTCTTTTATACAAGTACCTTTATTTTGTTAAAGTTAAGTACTAAAACAAATTGTAAAGCGTTTTAATAATGAATTCCCATTGGAGTACATGTATGGTCACCCTTGATTTATACCCTTTTTGCCTTGTAATGCATCCTTTTTTTACATTAAAATTTTGTTCCAAGTTTAAACTTAACAATACTATTGGAGACATGCTGTGCAGAAGAGAATTCCCAACCACTTCTATTAATTGGAATGCTGTGTTACAGGAACACAGTTTAACAAATATATTCTTATAAGCGATACTTGAAACTGGACAATTTCATATTTGCATTGTCATGTGCATTAATTGATGATTTGCAATTGCCTATAATAGCAACTGAATTGTTCATTTCTTTATCAAATTGCACTCGAGAGATATCGTTTTATATAAACAGTTATAAATTGTACATATGTACCTTATTGGATACCAGTACTTCGAAAACACTTGATTTGTGAGGAATCCTCTTATTCGTGTAACAAAAAGTTGTTTTGTAAGATTTCGTTTAAATAGCAAACACAATTTGCCATTTCTGTTGATTATGATGAGAGGGAAACACATCATAATCCAACTTGTGTTTTAATATGTCGCTGGCCGCAAATTTGAAATCCTTTGTTTTGTTATCAGTTTTTAGATATTCTCATGCATTTCTTAATTCATTTCAAACATCTTCACCACAAATTAGTTTTTTGAATTCTAACTTTTGTGTCAGACAAAAAGCTAACCTCAGGATGAGGTAAAATCCACACAAAAGATAACTATGAATAATACATATAAGCAATTTCCAATCAACCAAGGAATCTGCGATTTATATAATTATGTCATTATACGTATGTGTACAAATTTTTCTAAATATACGGTTATAAGAAAATCTTTTTACAAAAAAAGAGTAGCCTGTTATGGTTCGACACTTGTATTGAAACGGGAATGAAGGTAAAACATGCATGATGAGTTTACTGGTCTTCTGTACCATCTTATTCTCAAGTAAAATATTGTGGTGTGGGGTGGGGGGTGGCTGTTATAACGCGACAGAGAAACTTCAGAAGATGATGTTCGGTCTGAAGGCAAAGTTGCAACCACTGTCGACGGTATGTGTCATATATTCACAGATCTGGTATACTTGATGAGCGAATTAAAGTAAGAAATTGTCCATGCATTATCTTTTTCAAGATATTGCTTGATCGCAAAAGGATGCACAAACTTACAGACTGTTGGGTCTAAAGTTCCTCAACGATCAGCAAATGACAAAGAGATTACCAGTACTTGTTGCATTCTTATGAACCAGAAAATGTCCAGAGTCCTAGGTAGGTTGGTATGGAATCCCAAAGGCCAAGAACATTATTCAATGTTTTACAGACAAAGGTCAGTATTCAATGTTTTGGGACAATTGGGGGTTGCAATAAAATATTTTGTTGGACATATTACCCAAGAAAGGTACAATTAACGAAGCATACTATGCCAAGTTGCTAGACAATCTGAAGCAGACCATGGGTGAGAAACGTTGCTCAAAATGTGACCGCTGCTTGCAACAGGAAAATACATTAGTACACAATTGCCAAAGTACAATGGATGCTGTCGAGAAAAATGGGTATCAATTTGATCACACCCTTCCTATCCACATGACCTTGCTGCTATCGACTGTTTTCCTAAAAGGGATATGAATTGTTGAAATTTTAAGTCTCATGAAAAAAGTTATTGATGCAGTTTAGGTGTGGTTCTTTGGAAAGTTTTCGGACTTCTTTACTTCTGGACTGATGTCACTTGACCACCTTTAAAGTTGATTAATTTGAGTTTAACTCCTTTTTTAAATGCTATGGTTATGTCGTTTGGTCAAAGCGCATATGCCTGGATTGTAAGTATTTCAAGAGAAAAGAAGTCGATCTAAACATAAAAAGGTTAGGTCAGTTATTCATTGACCCATGCTCGTATTTGAGCATTTAGGCAGATAACATAAAATACTTGTTATTGTATTGTATTATATGTCATGTAAATTAACAGCGAAGAAGCCATTTTTAACGTGGCAGAAATTTTGATATTAGTGTTTTGTATTCAACATATCCACCCCACAAAAAGGAGCTTAAACACTTTATGACCAAAATATGCTTTAATGTCTTTATATCCTCCATAACACCTATTATCCAAAGCGTCCCTTGCCCATGTAAGACTTAAAACCTTCATGCAAAAAGATGCCATTGACGTACTCCAATGTGTACTCATCATCAAAGAATCGGGTACATAGTTTCTGTCAAAGAGGAAAAATGCTTATCTCTCCTAGAAAATGATCAATTTGGATTTTCGTCAGTACTTAACCCTTTCCCGAACGACAAAATTTTAGGGTGATATACTTCAAAACTGCCACAAATGACAGAATAGATGTAATTAAAGATATTATTTGAGTAAAATATGGCATAGAAAATATTGAGACAAAAGGAGAAACTGCTGGTTATCAGCAGTTTCTTCTTTTGTTTCAATGTTTTCCAAAGCCTTTTCTATTAGGGACGTCAAAACCAGGTCTTGTTTGGGAAAGGGTTAATTTATGGGAATGGGGATTTATTACCATTTATACGGTAATTAGGACTGTTCTGGAAATATATATTTTCAAGGTTATGTCATTTATTTACTTATTGAATCATGTATTCTTAATAAGAAATTGAAATACATTTGAAAATACAATATTAAGTGCAGAAAATTTTCAGAAATGAAACACATTTACATCATTTTTGCATATTTAAGATTTTGGCGATAACAAAAAAGCCTATTATAAGCATGGCAACACTCTTTTAGATTTAATATACTCAATTTTCCTAAGAAATGATCTCATTTACATACAGAACATGATAACAAATATAGGGCAGTGATATTTCGATATTTAGTCAAGTGGTCATTTTGCGGCGACCATCTTGAAAATCATTTGAAATGTCGAGTATATCCTAGAATTTTGATAGTCAACACTTTGATTTTTATTACAAGGCATCTAATAAACACTTTATTACAAATTCTAGCAATTATTCGCTGTGGAAATGATTTCCAAATGCAAAGTAAATATAAACAAAGGCAATATCTATACTATTTTTCTCTTGTTTTACATATTCAAGGGGCATAATTCATGCTAATTTTGGTGTGAAAATACCTTTTACTATTTAACGATGTGAATTTATAAAATCTATAAGCATTTTGGTCATTTGCGCTTAAATTTGGGTTATTTTAGATCCCATGAATGTGTATATGGCGAGTTCTAAACAAGTATTTTTTGTAATTCAAGGGGAGATAATCAATCGTTCCGCACATGCTTATCCAGCAATTATATATCAAACAACAAGTTGCATTTGAAAGGGAATTCATTAAGCTTTACAATGATATAGGTGTCATAAAATCCCGGTAGGGGGGGACCTAGGGTGTAGCCAGCCCACGGACTAATATCATAGTTACCAACATTCCGTTCACGTTTTGTTTTGACTAGTCAAAATCTGTTGATGTGAGAGTAAAATAGTTTAAAAAAAGTCAACCCCAACATTTTGGACAATCAAGGGCAGATAACTCGGGTATTTTTTATAAAATCAAAATTCCTTCAAGGAATTTCAGAGAGGGTCGCCCAAGGATTATTCCTGTGAAGTTTGGTTGAAATGCATCGAGTGGTTTTTTAGATGAAGATTTTTTTAAGAAAAAGTTTAAATAAGTTTAAAAAGTTGTAATAAAGAGTAATTATAGTGGGGTCCAAACGGACCCCAGCAATAAAATTAATACACTGAACAGATGTTCTAAACCGCCACTTTTCAGAACAGATTTTTTGGTGTAAATGAAAAACGAAAAGTACGTTTGAAACAATATTATGCACATTAGATTTTGTGATCACTAGCTATCGATTTAACGCGGTACAGTCAAAATCAAAACAAAAACTTTTTGTGTAAAGAGGCTTTGATATAAAACCGTTTTTGCATGTGGCGCACGTTATGATGAGTTAAATTGCACAACATTTACTTTAGCATTACTTCATATTGATCGGACATGCCGATTTTTTAAAGAAAATGCAACTCAATGGGCCGGATGTCCTTCAGTGATATGGGTCGTACTGTGGGGCTTATCAGAAGTGACGTCAATATGAATAAGGCATGTATCCTTTTCAGTGACGTATGCATGTTTCAAAAGGTAGCTCGTGATACTGCTAAATGCATGAACTGTTTTCCGATTGCTTTCTGTATTTCGAATTTTACGGACACCAAACCGTGTCAAAGTGCACCACAGAGCATGGCCTTCAGAGTCCACCATACATAACATTATTAGTTCACATGTACATTTTCTGACAGATGACATGTCTCTTTCACGAATTTAGCATGTCAGTAATGGATGTTTGACGTGTGTATGCTAATAGAGAGGATATTTTTTTTTATTTATAAACTGCATTTTAGTGCTCTTTTGGCACGTTTTATATTCCATAGAACACAATAAAGCATTCAAAAGTGATGATATGCCGACATTATTCTTAAATGCATTGGTTATTTTCATGTTGCTTCTTTCTAACGAGTAATATGGTCCAAAAACCTTGTCAAAATGAACCACAGATCATGATCCGTACAGTGTACCATACAAGTTATTGTTATTCCAAATGTACCGTTCTTGACGAAAGACATGACTTTCGAATCGGTTATGCATATCATTAATAGATTCTTGACGCCTGTTCGCTTCTGGAGAGGATGCAAAGTTATGTTTACAAACTGGATTTTTTTGTTCTTTTTATAGCACGTATTGTGTTCCGTAGAACGCCATCAAAGAATTCATAAGTGAGGACTGACCGACATTTTTGTTAACAGTCAACAAATATAACTCAGATTTGATTCGCAGATTAGTTCAAATCGGAGAAATGCTCCAATGTAATCAAAAGATGTTACAATAAGTTTTGGCACAAATGCCAGGCAACCGGAAGTGTGACAGACATACCTAGGCTACTGAAACGTCTGGAATGACACCGTAGTATTTCCCAGATTGCTGCAACAGAATGATGGCTCGTTGTCAATCAGAGTTATTGACACAGAGTAATGTCACATCCCGTACTTACAGTTTACCTTTCTGATGTGAAAATGTAGACGTGACAGTGCCCCTTTTCAATTTTCGATTTAATCATGTTTTTGTCAAAAGGCATCAATGAAATTTTGACATCTTCTGTGAAAATGGTTAATCTTTATTATTTGAAAATTTCAAGCCCTTATCTAAAATATTAATGGAGATATATAAAGTTACATGCCATGGCGGTTTAGAAGATCTGTTCAGTGTATTACAAACTCAAATTATGCTAAAGTGATATGAAGAAGGTTGCGGTAGACCAACAAACTCCTAAAATTTGGACACCAGGGTGCATGCCGTAAAAATATGACACGCAAAAAATGACGCGTGGGGTCAAATTGACCCCAGCTGGTAGGATGAGGGTTAATGGTCTGGCCAAAGCCTTGGCAGGCAGTTATAGACCTTAGCCTTCACTGCGCGCGTTCTGCTTCATTATTGTGGCAAGAAATTGAGCTAATCTTATTGAAATGTCTTTTCATTTGGGAGTTTGTTAGAAATGTCTCTTAAATTGGAAGTTTGTTAGAAGCAAAATCGAAAGTCACCAGAGCAAGGGTTAAGATTTCAGGTTTTTTATTATTTGGAAAGTCAGCATCATCACCGCATGCAAATTAACGTTTCCTCTCATAAATTGTGTTGTGAATGTATCAAGGAATGCAACAAAGGGGGTGTTCCATTTGTGCCCACGCACAGATTTTCTTGTAACTTTACACATAGAATGCCTCTGACCTATGAACTACAAAAATATATTTCTTTTACCCAAAGAGTGCATATAGGCATATACGCGGCACCTTAAAAAGTTCCCGATTTTCATTGGTACCCATCTTACAAAAACTCATTGTTGGCTATCTAGCTTTGGTATTCATCCACATTTTTTAATCAAAATAGAAAGAAGAGTCCTCGTAGAAACTTTTGATACCAATATTGTTGGTAAAAACATGCGCAAATAATTTTTCGGAAATTTATTTAGTCAGAAATTGTCAGAAAAATAGCCCACAAAATTTCGAAACCTAAATTTCAATCAAAATTTTTTGTATGTTCCCGTCTTTGTCAACATATGAAATTGATAAGAAAGTTGGCCATATATGTTCCCTATTCGTATGCAAAATTTTGTGAAAATTTGAAACCGGTAAAGTTGTCAAATAATGAAAATTGTGATCAATGGCACCATAAAATGCTCCCAGTTTTTAATGGTACCCCTCTAGCAAAAGCCTAATGTTGCATACCTAGTTTTGATATTTGTCCCCAATTTTTAATCAAAATAGCAAGAAGATACCTTGAAGAAAATTTTGAGACCAAAATTGTTGATACCAACAAGCACAAATAATTTTTCTGAAATTTATTCAGTCAGAAATGGTCTGAAAAATATCGAGAAATTTTCAAACCCTTTAGTTTAATCAATTACTTTTGTATGTTCCCATCTTTGTCAACCTATGAAAATGATATAAAAGTTGACCATACATGTCGCCAGTTTGTATGAAAAATTTTGTGAAAATTTGAAACAGGTGAAGTTGTCAAATAATGAAAATTGTGATCAATGGCACCTTAAAATGTTCTCAGTTTTCAATGGTATCCGTCCAGCAAAAGTCCAATGTTGCCAACCTAGTTTTGATATTAGTCCCTAATTTTACATCAGAATAGCAAGAAGAGTCATTGTAGAAAATTTTGATACCAATATTGTTGATACCAACATGCACATATGATTTCTCAGAAACTTATTTAGTTAGAAATTGTCCGACAAATAGCCCACAAAATTTCGAAACCTAAGTTTCAATCAATTTTTTTTGTATGTTCCTGTCTTTGTCAACATATGAAATTGATAAGAAAGTTGGCCATATAATAAAATTATCATGTCCCCTATTTGTAAGCAAAATTTTGTGAAAGTTTGAAACCGGTAAAGATGTCAAATAATAAAAATTGTGATCAATGGCACCATAAAATGCTCCCAGTTGTTAATGGTACCCCTCTAGTAAAAGCCTAATGTTGCCTACCTAGTTTTGATAATTGTCCACAATTTTAAATCAAAATAGCAAGAAAAGTCATTGTATAACATGTTGGTGCCAATATTGTTGATACCAACATGCCCAAATGATTTCTCAAAAGTTCATATAGACAGACATTGTTAGAAGAATAGCCCAGATTATCTCTAAACCTAAAATTCAATTAATTAGAAATAAACCAATTACTTACATTTGACCCTGATACAGTCATTTTGTTGGCTTTGATCATCTGTTTAAAATTATTAAACATATTTCCAGTCACACATATTTCCAGTCGTGATTTCACTGCTTCACATGCCCTAACAAGTATTTTTGTTTTCATTTCTTTATCTTAAGTAACCCAAATTCAATTATGTATAGGTTCTAGTAACAGGACAGAATGGTTCACCTTAAAGCATTTGGCATAGCTTACTCGAGTAATAATTTTATGAAGCATTTTGATCAATACATGAAATAATACTTAAACATATTAATGCCTTTTTTCAAAACTTTAAGAGCTTTTATCATATCATACATTTTAAATCGTTAACTAGGTTATTAACTTAAAGTTCCCAATGAGACTGTGAAAGTCCCTCTGGAAAAAAGGAAATATATGCATTTAGTCGGTATCTTCTACTTTTTGGGATGCATGGCATGTGGACCATCTATGATAGAGATATCTAAAGGCTTGATGACATAGAATTTCGCGTCCATTTTTTCATCAGGCACACATCGCGTCCAATAATATGCTGTAGAACGTACCATGTGCTGCTGTGCTCCGGTCGTGATGTGCAAGACGAATTTTGTATGTGACCAAGCCTTTGATTGAAGAGTTCATTGTCTATTTATCATTTTAGTTTCATGAAAACTGTTATTGCCCATGAAATAATTATCAAAATTCCAAGTGCTGCAAGTGATCGCTTGCTTTTTAAGCATATTAACCACATTTTATGATCTTTACTACGTCAATTCACCGTTATTTTTTTAATGTTGTTGTTTTCGATTACTCATGAGATAGCCTTAAAACTAAAATAAATCATGATAGAGACTCATGCTACATTGTGGAATATACAATTGGGTAAAAATAAATTCAAGAAATATCATGTGGATAGGTCAATCTGTAGGGGCAGTTAATTTCTGTCAAGGAAAAATTCAAATCATGTTCATTTAGTCATTGGTTTCTTAATCAAGTCTTAATATACATGTAAATTTTCTTACCCTAATTGTTGGTTTCAAATAGCACTCATAGCAAACTGGTCCTCATTAAAAAGTGAAAAGACCTGGGGCCAGTACTAAAATTTCTATGACTCTAGATAATGTGATGCATTAAAAAATCTGCAAACTCTCACAATCCCCAGGTTTGTCTGACGCCAGAAATATCTACGGGCCGTTATATGAAAATACCATTTTTTTTAAACCTATACTCATAGAGGTAGTGTGGCATAACAAAATGGGGCATAGGCAAAAAGCTGATGCATGTTCTTCATAGATCTGATTTTGGCAAATAGTTAATGAATATGTCCTCAAAGCAGTAGATAATTCACCAGAATAATAGAAATATTAGCAATATAAAAACTGTTTCTGTGTTCTTTTTATTATCTTGAGCAGTGTAGTAAAGAAATGTTCTATGTATATTAAAGTAGTCTAAGTGCTGATAAGCCATAAAAGAAAGTTAAAAAAGGTGACATAATAGAAAAATTGTATCATTATTGCATTACTTTTATTTTTCATCTCCACATTTCATAATGCATTCCACTG
The DNA here is from genome assembly GCA_963680895.1 of Fragum sueziense. Lineage (NCBI taxonomy): Eukaryota > Metazoa > Mollusca > Bivalvia > Cardiida > Cardiidae > Fragum > Fragum sueziense. The sequence goes on along the minus strand of OY804608.1, from coordinate 39,669,872 downwards.
TATTAGGGTGTTTACCCCTCCATTATATTGCGGGTGGGTGGGGTAAGACAAAGTGCCATTAATTCACAAAAAAAGCATAATTTTGTGTGAAAATGCTAAAATTCATGTTATACATAAGTTGTTGATGTCAAATCAGGACACAATAAAGCAAAAAATAATTATGGACTATTTGCGTAATGCATATAGAAGGTATACAGTAAAATCTTAGATTTTACATTCTTAGAAATTTAGACAGCCTACACTAAAGTTGAAAAATGACACTGTTACCGGTTTTATTTTTACTTAATATTTCACTATAAGCACAAGCATATATGGGGGCAATTTTTATATAAATTTCATATGTTGACAAAAACTGAAACTGGGTGAAATTTAGAATCAAAGTTGGTCAAAATGCTTAAAAGGTAAGAATTTTGTTGATGACGTCATACAAAAAGTAATAGCAAATTGTTTTTGTACAGTAATGTTTACCATTTTGGTAAATACTTGAAAAGAAATTAATATACATTGTTTTCGGCGCAAATTTGGCTCGAATACAACAATCCTGAATGTATATGCCCTCTTTTAGTAAGGATACCCCCCATTTTTAAGCAAAAATCTTAAAATGCTTGGAAAAATATTTTCCGGAATAGATTTTTGGAAAATATTTTGGGAATCATGCCGTAATACAGAACACTAACTTCATGCCAAATTTCATTGAATTCCGAGCGTGGGCACAACCCTATGGGAATTTCTAATAGGGTGGAAGTTGGATGATCACGGCTAGTGTTGGCTTATTTAAGTGTTCTTCTTTTGTTATCAGGAAAGTCAGTTTCATCATAACATGATGAAGAAAGTATCCTTTTATAAATTGTTTGTGGAGTTATAAGGGAATGTAACAAGATCGCCATGTGCCATTTTGCTGCATTTTGAAGTGGTCGGATAGCTATAGAACGACAGAAACAAACAAAAGCATCTTTGACTCTGTTTTCCTGCATGTAGATCCAGCCTAACAAGTTTAAAGCTGTTTCTCTGTGTCCCAGATTCTTATCTGTGATAATGAGAAATAGAAGGCTGTCTATAGCGTCATGTTTGTAGGCTGGTTTGTTTGTTTTGTCATAAAGAATGTACTGTAGAACGTACAGGTATATTTTAGAATCAACAACAATCCAGTCAAAGGAGTGTTCAGCATTTTCAGCATCGTCATCTCTAGATCCGGGTGGTGTGAACACAGAACGGTACATCTCATACCGTAAAGCTACGGGGACAAGGTTGTTTTCAGATGGGAGAAATATCATACATACTGCTGTACATTCTCTACGGAATTCCTCAAACGATAGATTCTCGGCAACCATTTTCTCTGCCAGTGGTTCATTAATATATTGAGGATTTTGATGACAACCACATATCGATGTCACGTATGGTTTAAGCCTAGTCTCACAATCAAGGAGAATTTCCTGACAACTATCTAACTTGTCACATTGTAGGTATAACGAGGCGACAATAAGTCTTGACGAGATGAGATCGCAATGATTACAGTGCTGAATTTCACGGGCTAGCGATTGTATTACTTCATTGTCCTTTTCCCAATGATTTGAATAGAGTGCATTTGAACATTTCATCTGTAGAATAACAAAGAGTATATACGGTTTCAACATGTCAAGAGCCAATTTAACATCTCTGGGTTTATGTTCTGTAATAACTGTCGTGTGTTCTAGATATTGTAACATGTGGTTTGCACGAGAAGCACGTTCTAGAGGTATAGATGCCTCGTCTATAAAGTGGTATGATGTTTTTCTAGCAAACAACGAAGAATTCGCCATAGCTATGTTGGTACTATATCCATATACCTGCTTCGCCTTCAGCTTCTCCTCCTCTAAACGTCTGCCTGATATACTCAATGTGAGTAACATTCTTAAATTATCACATTTAATCTCAAAGAGGAATTGTACTCCATTCGACAGTAATTCTTTTAAAACAAGAGAAAGTCTTGTCAACGTTGACATGTCTAGTTTGTCGAACATGTTCTCCATTTTAATAAAATAATTCGGACATTTTTTCTGTCTGACCCAAGCAAGTACAAGCTTTAAACATTCAAATATACAGGATACTAAATTATTTGGTTTCCATTGTTCGACACCAAGGCTTTCAACTAAATGAAAAATACATGTTTTACAATGATAAGAGGATAATGATTTACCAACTCTTGGTTCTATAATATCCTTCTTTATCATCTTTAATAAAACATAACACTTGTGTTGTGTTGGGTTAAGACTGGACATTAGATCTCGTTCCTGCAATGAGAAAGATATCCTCCATTCTGTTTCTTTATTGTCACTCTTAGGGTGTGAGACACCTACAAAAAAGCATCCATATGAGCCCATTCTTTGTAACTGTTCTCGTGACGGCCATTGATAGGGACGAGGTCTATGTAACCATTCATCAGCAAAACTTGGGATAGTCCGACATCTAAAGGCATAAACGTAATCTTCTTCTTCTGTACCTTCACCTTCTGGAATGTTATCCGCAGGACCGTGTCTTTCTGTGTTTGGTAAGCTCATACGAACATGCTTTTCGATTATCCGTCCTTGATGATCTGTATCTTCTCCGTGAGTTACATTCCATTCATTAATCGTCTGTTTGGTCCTGTTGACTACAGTCTGAAGTTTTACGTATCCAGGTTTTGTGTCATCGGATAACATTAATAAAGCTAGACCGTCTACAGGTGCATCGTCGATATTCTCTACGACTGGGAGACTTTCATCACACATCAAGTTATCCATGTCTGACAGTAGTCCCTGTGTAGTGGTGCCCTCATACTGACTACCAAATATGTACCAGGATATAACACCACCCTTGGTTACTTTATCTACAGCAGTATGCAATATTTCCCGTACCGTCGCCCACTCCCTGTATCCTTCTCTCACCTCGGACACACCAACAACATCAAGTACTCGATACAGATGAGATGACAGGTCTTGATACACATCAACCTGATCTGGGTCTGCATGAAAATAAAACAAACTAATGAGTATCATTTCCATGCGAAACAAACTGTAACAAATGAAATATGTTAACGAAAAATAATAATAATAATAAAGATTATATAAATGATAATTATAATAATGAAATTAAAAATGATAATATATGAGCCGCGTCATGGAAAAACCTGCCTTAATGACAAAATTTCTCATTTTCAGATTTTTACGTTTTTGTAAAGATCCTTTATTTAGGATAACAAAATCGAAAACAGTATTGAAAAATATTGATTTTTCACTGAGTTACAGCATTTTATAGGACGTAGGAGTAAAGAGCATAGAGAACGTCATGAAAACGAATTGCGACGTCGGTAAAAACTCGTTGAAATATTTGTGATTTCTCACCAGACTGTTTTCTTATCGCTAATTCAGATATATTGTAATGATGCAGTTGAAATTAAGACATTGATATCTTCATGAAAAGTGCAATTTCTACTTTTGTTGCCTAGCAACCAGTGTAATAGTTATCATATAAATGCATAGCAACCATGGAAACCATGGATACGACGTCTCACCAGAAGCTGTGAACCACAAAAAAACAACAAAAAAAACTGGTTACACTTATTCGTTACTTTATTAGTGTGAATAAAATATATGTTGTATTTCTGTTGTAATGATAATATAATTTTTGTAAAACAGTAAAGTAATCAAGGCATCATAAACAACAAAGCACGAGTCGGTGATTCCTGTAACGCCATTACTTGTACATTAATGTGTAATCCGAGTCTTCTCTGATGTAAATACGCTCTTTCATATTTTGATTTTTCGCTATGTATGTAAATAGCGAAAAATCAAAATATCAAAGAGCGTATTTACATCAGAGAAGACTCGGATTAATTAATATGCAGCTGGCTCTGAACAGAAATCATTTTGGTTGGTTGGTCTGACGAATGGTCTCACAAAACGTTGGGAGATATCGCTGCCTTTCAACAGTTAGACCTTGACAACCGACACGATATGGTCTTTCAATGTTCTCAAATCGAAAGGCGGGGTCTTTCAGCAAACACATCTTTTTTTCTTGTCCTTCATAATTTTCATGTTACATGTTTGATAAAGAATAAGATTTGAAACTCGTGTATGTAACTTCACGCATTTCATATAAGTTATGTTGTTTGTTGTGTTGTGTAGTCCAATTTGAAAGCTGCTGCAGATGACAAAATAGATGTTGGTAAAATATTATTTCTGTACGATATAGCATAGAAATTATTGATACAAAAGGAGAAAATGCTGATTATCAGCATTTTCTTCGTTTGCCTCAATGTTTTCCCTAGTCTTTTCTAATAGGGACGTCAAAACTCGGTTCTTGTTTGGGAAAGGTTTAAACAAAATGAGAACTATAACTCACCTAATTCCATCCAGAGGAAATATCGGGTAAATTCGACATCCCAAGAATTTGTGTAAGAAAATAATCAGAAAACGATGTTAATATCTCTTATAAACTTCAAATCAGGTGAATATATTGATTATAACGATGCACTTGATTTTTCTTTATTGAGATTTTCATTCTCACCCACGATTCGGAGACAGATCAATTTGCGAAATGTGATTTTTTTTAAATGTTCATCAGCGCAAAGTCATATCCTAAACCACAAATATTCCCTTAAAGCATCTACGAAATAATCCTTCTTCATTTAAAATACCGCGGTCGCCAAACAACAATGTTTAGAAAGTTAACTGTCTCCTCGAATGAAATGTAAAAGTAATACCTTGTCGCTGAAATATTCCAATTAATGGTTCAATTAATCCATGACCAAATTAATCTTAACATGCGCAGCCCGAAATTTCAACAACTGTTCCCTTTTAATTACTGTATGGGAATGAGTCTATTTCTATTTTCGGAAACTGTTCAATAACAGGTGTTCCGCGCGTGGCTTCGCGGCTTTGCTTGATGTTTTAAACTCTCCCGTACACGGTTAGTGGTATGACGATTTTATGACGTCATTTTGTTCCGACAAAGGAATGAGAAATCAGCACGTGGATATCACTGTCAATCAAGCATTATATTCCACACATGATGTAATTTAACCCCTAAAGCCTTGGATCATTTTGGCAAGGGACAGACAGCCTGTACATACAGACAGTCTGGTCCTGGCCTTCATTATTCAGTAAGAGAATACTCTAGATAGATTTGGTTATAATACCCTACCTATTACAAATAATTATTTGATTTGAAAAACTAATTATGCAAATTAAATGACACATAGAAATTCCATTTGTTCCACACGCGTTTTCCAATGCTGGAAAACTTCAGTTTCCTAGTAATGTAAAACGAATGTGATCAAAAACAAATTTCGACATATCATAGAATCCAAAGAAGAAGAAATGCTTTAATAACTTCCGCAAAAAAAAAAAAAAAAAAAAAACTGTCAAAAAACTGTCGAAAACTTTACAAATTTTATTTCCATTTTCAAACATTGTTAATGCCATTATTACTTGTATGTATGTATTTTTGTATTTAAGACGATGAACATATTTGTTCAAGTCTAAATCAATAAACTTTTGTTCTTCTTCTTGTTCTATAAATGATCGAATGGGCGGAGACTGACAAACTGTTCCGACCAATCAATCAAACACAATTTACTCAGTAGATTTACAAGGCGGTGCCACGTGAATTAAAAGAACCGCGTTTGGGTTTTTTGATTGTCGCTAAATAAGGAATTTGTGCACCTTCAAACAAAGGTCAAATCTTTGAGCGATATTTAATTTTTATGCGTTGGATTGTTAACTATTGCGGTGGATTAATAAGGATGTTTCTTACAAAGTAAACTTGTCATATTTAATATATTCATCTACTACAGTCGAGAACTTTGACTGACCTCAGAATATGAATCTTATGGAACAGTTTTCCGCGTGAAACGTTTCAGATGCAAATTGATGTGGAATTTGTTAATAATGCGTACCGGTATATTAAGATCAAAATTGTTTTTTAGTTGATGAAAAGGGCATCAGCACCTTTTCTACTGTTCAAAATAAGCGCAACAACCAAACTGTAGTCTGTTTCTGTCGATGTAGGAACATTCAAATTCAAACAATTAATCACGTTTTAGGGCATGTCGAAATTATACGATCTTGAAATATTTTTTGTCGTATAAATTCCACACCCTTTCTCAAGTTGAAAATAAAATGGAGAGATGCTTTTTATCAAATAACTTATGAAAATATATACATTTCCGGCATAGTATTGAAACATTTATCATAATAAAATGATTTTCATAATTTTTCAAATGTCTTTGTTTAGGTCCACTTTCTTACGATAATCTGTAACGGTCATTTTTGCTCAGAAAATTCGACGACCTTTTTCTTCCGCGATTTTTCCGGGGGAAAGGGTGGGTGTTTGGAGGACATGAAATATTTTTATACGTCAGTTATTGCCCCGACATAAGGTGTTCAGTATTAGAATGCTATTATCAAGAATTGTGTGTCATATACTGTAAAAATCATAGAAGGGTGTCGAATTTTGACGACTGTCGAATTTACCCGACTTTATTACTATTATAATCTTTAACTCGTGAGTGACTAGAAAACAACATATTTAGGAAAATCGGGAAAACATAATGGATAAAAAAATAAATAAAAGAATGGTGTGGTGGAGATTCGAACCCATGCTCTCCGGGAGAAAAATATCTAAAGACCGGAGCTTTACCGACTGCGCTATGTAGTCATCAAATTAAACGGATTATTATAAAGTATATGAAATCAATATCGGGTAGATCTAATTGCGAAATTAATAGAGTAAAGATATCGTCATTTTTCTCACAGAAAATTTTTCACAGAAAACATTGCAAATAAAGGATCTATATAGATCTAAATGGAAAATATATTGTTTAAATATTACATATTTCTCAAATTCAAGATAGAAGTGGGTCTTGAAGCCTTTTTCAATCTGCTCTTTCGGTTTAATGCCATTTCACTAGATCTACGTCATAATATTAGGGGGTGGGGCAATTTAAAATTCGCTTTTGTCACCGCGATCTTTTTCTTGAAGATTTATTTAGGAACAAATGCATGTAGATCTATATACTCTTTCTGACCTCAATTAAACTATTTTCAAAATGTGTGGGATTTGTTTTCAGAACAATTGATTTGATATTGAAAATATTCGTTGGCAAAATTTAAATTCCAATCGGCGATCAACTCGGATGATTCGCCGATTTCTATGCGTATGTAAACAAATTTAAATTACATAGAGCAAAAAAATGAAATAAAATAATCAATAGTACTCACCTCTAATATATAATTCCTGATCCATAATTCATTCAAAATCAAAAATAGGCACGTAAACGAAATGTGGATTCAAACACGATCTTATGTTTACACTTCCTGGTTTAACTCTATAAAAAAGTGACGTCACTTTTAAAAGTGGTTTTCCCGATAACGTCATCTATGTCATTAAGGCAGGTTTTTTCATGACGCGGCTCATATATAATGATAATAATGACCTGCATGCGTTGAGAAGCGCTCTAAATCGTCCTTGCAGACTCGTTTTAATCGCACCTCACCCGATTCTCTTGAAATACTTTCATATACACTGAACAGAACTTTTAAAACCGCCACTTTTCGACACAGATTTTTTGGTATATATAAAAAACGGAAAGCTCGTTTGAGACAATAGTTTGCATATTATATTTTGTGATTACACTCTATCGATTTAACACGACAAAATCAAAATTAAAACAACAAACGTTTGTGTGTAGAGGTTTTAGTATAAAACCGGTTTTGCACGTGGAGCACGATGGCAAGAGTTGAATTGCACAACATTTATTCAAAGTTTAGTTAATGTCGATCCGACATGCAGATTTTGTAAAGAAAAGACAAAAACAATGGACAGGATGTCCTTAAGTGATATGGGTTGGACTGTTGGACCTACCGAAAGCGACGTCAACATGAATGAGATATGTACCCTTTTTAGTGAGATGTGTATCTTCCAAAAGGCTACTCATGAAACTGCTAAATGCAACGATTGTTTTCCGATTGATTACTTTAATACGACTTTTATGGACCTCAAATCATTTCAAAGTGCACCACAGAGCATGGCCCATAGAGTCCACCATACAAAACATTATTATTCTACGTGTACATTCTTCGACAGAAGACATGTTTCATGCACCAATTAAGAATGTCAGTAATAGATATTTGACGCGTGTGTGCTGCTAGAGAGGATTTCAAGATATGTTTACAGTTTTCATTTTTGGGTTCTATTAGCACATATTGTATTCCGAAAAAGACCGTAAATCATTAAAAGGTGATGATGTACCGAAATTGTTGTAAAAGGTATCGGTTGTTGTATCTATAACGAGTTCTTTGGCGCCAAAAAAATGTCAAAGTCACTACAAAGCATGATCCTTATAGTCCACCATACAATTCAGTTTTGATCAGCGTGTACATTTCTTTACAAAAGGCACGAATTGTGAATCAGTTTTTCACATTATAAAATGAGTTTTGATGCACGGTTGCTACTGCAGTGGATACAAAGTAATGTGTACAAACTGTAGGTTCGTGTTGTTTTTATAGCATGTAAATTGTATTCCGTAGAAAACAATCAAAGCATTCAAAGGTGAAGATTTGCCGACATTGTTATTAATGATCATAATATATTACTTAGATTTCATTCATTGATCAATTCAAGTCGGAGAATTGGTCCAATATAACTACAATGCATTTCAACAGGGTGTGGCAAAAGTTACAGGAGACCGGAAGTGTGGAAGACATACCCAAGCGGCTATGACGTCTGGAATGACACCTCAGAACTTCCTTGGTAGCTACAACTCCATGAGGGCTCGTTGCCAAGCAGAGTTATTGACGCAGAGGGATGCCATATCCCGTACTTACAGTTTATATTTCGAGTGTGAAAATTCAACGTGATGATGACCGTATACAATTTGCCATTTGGTCGTGTTATACTTCAAGAGTTTCGGTGAAATTTGAACATCTTTTCCGAAAATGGTTTATCTTTCTTATTTGAAAATTTCAAGCTCCTATCATATAAGTATATGCTGTGGCGGTTTAGAAGATCTGTTCAGTATAGCATTTCTCTATCTATTATTACTATTATTATACAAATAATGTTTTTTTATTGTTTTTGTTGTCATTGTTGTTATGTTCGTGTTGTTGATGATGTTGTTGTTGATGTTGATGATGACGGTTCTTTTGTCTGTCAGTATATTTTACTTACCGTTTTGTGAGGATGTTGCCATTTTTTATACATGAATATCAAAGAGGATACCGGTGACGTTCACCTGAAAGAATGAAACATGGCGGAATAGGCACACTCCCTGTAAGAAGACATTGCTTTTTGAATATTAAGGTAGTCCACCGACAATGAAATTTTCACAACGTTGGAATTACTTGGGCGACGTAGAAAACATTCGGCAGTGGAACGTTCCACTGCAGAAGGATTAAAATGTCACCCGAAAATGTTCGGAAACCAGTAAGTAACGAATGTTAACGACGTCGCACGACAAAAATCTGACGTCGTGAGAATCACCTTTGGGATGTACTACCAGTATAACCGTGTTTTAGCAATTGAAAACAGCCCATAATAGATAATGGATACCAAAATATCGACTCTTAACATCTTGATTTTTTAGGACGCCAAAAAGCGCCATTTTGTTGGAATGGGATAATGGTTGATGGAAACAAATAAAGACCGTGATTATAAACTGGCATGCCAGAAAGAAAAGATCCCCAAGAATTTGTAAGAAAAGGCTTATAAAAATATTTTTTGGGGCTTTTTTCCATACGTCAATTGAGCACCTCACCCCCAGAGAAACAATGCCTCTCCTTTGGAAAAGTCTTGATCCGTGCATGATTTGGATTTTCCCTTTTAGAAGCTGCTAAAGAGACGACAAAGTGAATGTTTACATAGATTACATTTGTGTATCATGTAATATAGAAATTAGCTCGACAAAATAAGAAAATCTGTTAAATAATGAACACGCAAAAATCATATATTGTTTAGGGAAAAGGATGAGATATCTAAAGAGTTTTCGGAAGTATATTTTGCAGATGTTTTATAGCACAAAACCTGCTTTTGTGGTGTGAAGAGTTATTAATGAAGACCAATCGTTGATTAATAAAGATCATTATTGTTTAGAAAAGAGTTTATATTTTTTTCAGAAAAGGTTCATCATAAAACGAATTATGTTGTTACATTTTTAATCGATCAGATCGGGCATATTTAGCCCTTTTCCAAACAAGTACTGTTTTTGACCTCAGTAATGAAAACGCTTTATAACGATTAGGAAAATTTACAGGCCCTTAGGAACGGAAGAAGGCTATAAAGTTGACCAAATTGTCGAATTGTGCTTATTTTACACTGAAAATTTAGGAAAAATCCAATTTAGCCTCTTTGATAATCACACACTGGCCCAGTCAGGGGTTTTAGTCCCCTCCCCAATATGAAATTGATTCCCACGTGCCTGAAAAAAATATAATTATTTGAATTAAATATCAAATTCTTTTATGAAATTGCTTGTCGTGACATATTAGTAAAACTTCATACACTCCGCAGCGTTTATTGCGTCATCTGAAACATTTTTTTTTTTTCAATTTTTACTGCTTTGAACATTTTTGTCGTTTGGAATAGGGTATTAAAGATATGAGAAATAATTACATGATAACATTTTTTATGAAATAATTCGCTCATATAGCAAAGCAAATATTACAATTTCTGAGTCTGTAAAGGATCGTACGGCCGCGTTTAAGGTAGTCTATCCCTAAAGAGATTCGTATTTTTTTTTTGTGCGACGCCGTTAACATTCGTTAAGTATTCGAACATATTTGGGCGACGTCGTAAATAAACCACGGATTTCTGGTATTTCTGTCACCAGTACTGCCACAGTGTTCAACTCGAGCCTCCAGATTCTACCTCTTATTTAGATGATTCGCATTCATTTACACGAGTGAGAGATTAATACCTTTTGTCTAATGTCATAAACATATGTAGTATGAGCTGCGGTTCGAACCCACAATCACCGAGTTGATAAATTTTGAAGTTACAAAGAACGCCATCCAGGTTCGGTTGAATGCAGTAGAATGAATGAACGTAGATAAAAATCAGAAGCTATTCTAGATTTTGCTCAGGTAAAAAAAGGAACAAACCACATCGACTACTAATCGACGTTTTGTAACATTGCCCGGTCGCTCGACCATCTGAACATTTAAGATCGAATTGAATAACACACACATTAAAGGATATTCCTAAATGATACAGGGTTTGCTCTGCGTGCGTAGATATCACAAATATTATTAAACATGCGATAATCTCTCTAAAAGGAATGCGGAAGTATGTATGTTTAACTTGATACATTTAGCCATAAACACTTCACTTTATAGAAAATATATTTCAAAAACCAATTAAATGTGATCTAACGTTATTTATACTTGAGAAATAGTGTAAATGCCCAAATTCCATCCTTATGAACAAAACTGTTTGGGGACAAGAAGAAATACTTGTTATCATCCCATATACTACTTATACATGACGATTCATTAGAAACAAAGTAGACATACTGTTCTCTTAAGATAGAAATGAGCCGTTATGCAAAAGAAAACCGCCTAGATGACATTTTTTCGATTTTTAGATCTTTTTGATTTACAAAATTGAAAAAAAATATGACTCTATCTCAAAAATTGACGAAGTTACAGCTGTTTTTGTACAATGGGTGTCGGTGGTTACAAATTGACATCAAATACCTAATACCGTTTTTTGTATTACAAGAAGAATTTGTGCTGTTGGAAATATGATTCTAGTTTACATATTTGACAGTGTAATAATGAACTTATTGTAATGTTTATGATTTCATTTATTTATCTCTCATAAATAAAATAAAAAAAACCAAAAACTGTTGCCATGGCAACCAGGCACAAATTTTGTAAGTTCGAAAAAATCGTCACTGATCTCCAACATTGGCAATAAAAATGATTTGCAGAGAGTGGAAAATGGATAGGGGTTAACTACTCTATAAATGATATAGTTAGGCGTTTATTGCCTGTTTGGTGTTGGACGCGCGACCTCTATTTGCGACTTTTGCTTGTGTTATTAGAGATTGGACGATTCGAGTTTCAGTGAGCGTTTCAGAGTTACATGTCAATCACTCTTTTGGGCGCAGTTTGTGGGCAGAGCAAACGCATTTTTATGCGTTTTTGGGTTTAATGTGATAAGATCCCCTGTCAATCAATCGGGAGTAATGCTTTCGCTTAATCCATAACTTTATGCTAGATTCCAACCGCCGATCAAATTAACTCGATTAATCTTTATCAAGTAATCGAGTGCCAATCGAGGTCGCTCAGCATGGATGATTGGAAATAGTCGAGATGATCGAGTTTTGTCTGCATCGATTGGTACTCTTGTCAATTTGTTAAAATTGAAAAGTCAAAATAAACCTTGTGTAGCGATCGAGTAGAAAACATATCGGGAAGTACTCGAGTATACTCGTGTAGAAGATCGAGATGATCGGGATTCAATCGTGTAGTGATTGGGTGTGATCGAGTCGGTACCTTTAATCGGGATTTGATTGGATGAAAAGGTGGGGCAGAAGTCGAGTAAATTGGGATGCGTTAAGAAATTACTCGTAGAAGTCGAGGTGATCGAGTGCTTCCAACTGCAGTGACACAACTCGATCTACTAGATCGCTAAAATTCCCTCGACCAACCAAAGCCAAATTACTTCTTCTCTATCTCAAGTCGATCGAACCTCTATACGGGAATTGATTGGGTGCACAAATGAAGCAGAGGTCGAATTGCTCGAGGCTTGGTAGAATATCACTCGGGTAAAAGTCGGGGTATCAAGTGCACATTCGATACAGGTCGAGATATATACTTAACAAAAGTTCTAATCGGTCACTTTAAAAATTGCAATATCTCGATTATTAATCAACCAATCAGTGTTAAATTTTACATTTGTTATTTTTTGCCCATATCATTGACTATGCATATCTTTGAGAGCGCTGAAACATTGAGGGGTGGTAAAGATGTCCATGTCATCATTTTCCCGTTTTGCACGTGAAAAGTTTTCGTGCAACAAAAGCCACGATCCAGTTTATACACGTGAGGTATCTATCGACTGTATAGTCAGAAAAACACATAACATGACCAGAATGACACACGAAGTGCTAGGTAGGGCCGTCGAAATGCTACAACGGGGCCTTCGTTTACGACTGGCAAAATTTAGTTGCAGAAAAAACCGGAAGTAGGTGGCAATCGAGGCTTGTTTTCTTTTATGCAGTTTTTATCATTCGTGTCCATCCATTTCAAGTCGCAAGAACGTTTACGTAGGCCTATTTTAACCATCAATGCCTTACACATGGAATTTCAGGCCACCGGAAGTGCTGCAGTTCGCCATCGGAAACGGAGACGACGAGTTACCATACATCGCCAGGACCATTATTTCCCTTTGTCATATGAAAGGAACAGATTCCTCCCGGCTTCAATCACTTAAGATTGACTGCGGGGTCGACATGAAGGCAACATTACACCACAGACTGTGCACAGTAGGCTGTAAAGTGTTGGAATTCGTTGAAAGTATCCACTCAGGTGTTGTTATCTGTAGACCTCATCGAAATGTCCGTCTAGTTTTGATGCCACGTTACCTTCTCTTTTCCAGGGCTGCCTTGGCCAACGTCTTCTTAACAATTTTGACCACAACTTTGCATCAGTTTTCCGACGGACGTGTGCTCTTTTATCGCTGTCACGGTTAGTTTCAGAGTGACGAATTTGATTGTGATAGACTTTCTTAACATTATCCTTTCCACGACAAGCTAGTGTGTAGCTGTTATTGAAGCTAACTGTGAGCAAACACGTAACTAACACTGTTCTTTTTGATTTGTGAATTCTGAAATCGAGGGTACCTCTTTAAGAACTGTTGTTAGACCTTACTAAAAAGTCTTAAAATAATCGATTTGCAACAGTCTTGTTGGAAATTGATTTCTTCAACAGTCTTCCAGAAGAAAATGTTTGGAATCGTCTGTTTATTGATTTTATGGCGCAAAGTATAAGGTGACCGATTAGAACTTTTGCTGAGTTTATCAACCAGATCATACTCGATCTCCAGAAATGATTGATTCTCGATAACGTCGATCTACAAGCCGATCAATACACAATCATTTCTCGATCATTTTTGTACACGATCGCACTCGAGTATTTTTGCATGTCAAAATATATCGAGTAGTAAGCCCGAGCGATGCAGAATAATTTAATGATTTTTATAATCACATGTCATCTAGGCTTTCATCGCAGGCACATCACATAACGTTTAGTCATCTTTTTCAGTAACAGTATTTGTTTCTGCATTTCTGTTGATAATAACGTGTTTGATCAAGATGGAGTTTTCTAAGATCATTCACTGAAACAGAATAATATATTTACAAACTAGCGTTATAATAAATTTTAGCATAAAATACTTATGATAATTACGTACAGACGGACGGATGATGGACGGTAAGTGGCTGCATTAACTCACCTTGAGGAATGTACCTCACATATAGATCTACCCCAATTCTAATGCAATACACCTGACAAATACCCCATTTCTTATGCATTAAATCATGTCGTCTTCGAGAGGTTTCGGTATAGAACCACCTATAAATAAACCATGACCTCTGGAAAGACGATTCAAACTGAACAGGTAAACCAGGTATGTAAACGTCGTGGTTTTAAAGCTACTATTTCCCAGATTTGGACCCAAAATTTGTCAAAAACAAACGAAATGTACACTTTTTAAGCTTTATATGACCTGATTATTAGATGATTATGACAAACTATTGAAGCAACGACTCATTTTTTCGCAATTTGATACCAAATTCATGAAGCGATGTCGAAAGTAGGTCAAAAACAGTAGGACATGCGACTTTCTTAAATGGCGTCACAACATACATGATGACGTCATATTGAAATTTAAGTATGAATCTCGTTTGAATCTTGGTCCGCGCTGTACGCGCATGCGTGACAGTTAAAAAATAAATTCAACCGCATCTGTAACGGAGTTGAATTAGGGTTTGGATTCTCCCTAAATTCGGCTATCTCTCTTATAATTTCGGCTCAATCTCTGTCTGAATCGCATATTATTAACCATTCTGAGGTAGCCAACACAAAAGTTTTGCATATTTAAAAAAAATCATTTTTTTGCAATTAGACCATATGTTACCCTCCAGCTTTAAGAAGGCGTTTACCGTTAGATGTAATCACAACACCCCTCTCACACAGGACAGTCAATAGGTAAAAGTACATTTGAGTCTCAATATTGATGGTACCACTATACTTATTGTTGTTTGTAAAAGGGTTATATGCAGTTTATGTCGACCCTTTTCAAAGAAAACCTCGTAACTGCAGCCTGGTTTAAGCTGCAGTTGCGAGGTTTTCGTTTAAAAGCAGCGATATACAGTTCTGTGAGGTCATAAGTCGATAGTCTATAGTCCAGTCACGATATTATGGCACGTGATTAAACATTTATCCTATCGGGTGTGTCACAATCAGATGTACATACTGTACCTGCCCCATGTTATAGGATTCCAGTTGACATACAAATCAATATAACAACATAAATTTGATCTTATATTAATCGCAAAATGGTTGTTATGTTATGTACCAAATCTTGGGAAGAATACATTAGCGGTAAAAAAGTTATTGCAATATATGTATTGAAAAAATGGGGTAAAAATGAAATAATGATGTTTCATTTGAATTTTCCTTATTTTCCACTTTAGAATCTTGTATAAAATCGTTCTATTACTCTACACGACATGCAGCATTCAGTTAGAGAAATTAATCAGCTTTTATCTGCAGGTTATTTTATGAAGATGTGATTAGAATTGATTGATTTATTACAAAAATACCGAGACCACCCTTTCGTTATATAATTTCACTTTCGTAGATGGTCTTTTATAATGCGAAAAAAAGTTGACTTATGACTTACAGAATTTTATTATTTTCATTTTTCTTTTGACAAAAGACATGTTAATAAAAAATTAAATTGAAATGTTCATAATGCATCAAAGGTTAAATAAGCTATTACGGCAAGAAGTTCGTTGGCCTAAAATGTCCTGTCCGTAGACGCGTTTTAACAATGTGATTATTAAGTAATATCACTGCAGATTGTGACAAAAGATTCTTTAGCTGTTAGCAAATCTATAAAATTAGACAGGCGTGAAATTTTAACAAATTGTATCGATAACTTTATTGTTTATGTACAATAACAGAAATGTCTTGTCCGTAGACAAAATGTCTTGTCCGTAGACAGCTGTAAAATAGCTTCTTAAATGGACACAGTCTTTGTTAGCTGATATTGTGGACATGTTTCTGTTATATAATCGTGCATATCCTTGAGAGAAATGTATTTTTAGTGAAAGTAAGGTCAAATAGTGGCTCACGGGCAAAAATAAATGCGTCTACGGACAAGACAGAATTTCATAACAGATATTATGAGTACCTCATGCCGCATTTTAATCATCATTTTTTATGTGTATTTCATTATTGTAGGCATCCAACAGTCGAAATCAATAAAAAAAATCTTCCCAAGAACCATTTTCCAAATTGGGTACTGTACATTGAGGTAAAAAAGAACAATTTAACGCTGATAAACACCATTATGTTGCTTTCTTAACCTTTTTTATCTTATTAAATTATTTTGATATTGAACTATCTAAATTGATAAATATTTCTTGAAGTTTTAGGTCTCTAAATGAGAAAAGGAGAAAGGTTTTGAAACACCAAATGCAAATAATGATATTGAATAGATAAATCACCGGCAGTATCCTTTTTCCCCTGTATTTTCTACCATATCTCAATTAAAATTCCAACTCCCATAAACGCTATTCTATTTACAATTTCCCAAAAATGTCACAACTTTGACTTTTTGCTGCAGACGACGATAAAATATAGGATCGTCAAGTTGGAATTCTTGTATAAAAAACATAGCAAAGAAGATATTGATGAAAAATAAGAAATAATCTGTTATGCTAGCACTCCCTTCTTTTGTCATAATGTTTTTCAATGCTCTTTTAGTACTAGTAGAGGCGTCAAAACTCAGTCTTGTTCGGGAACTGGTAACATTCATATTCATTAAAATAATAAATGCTGCATTTTTAAGTTTAAATTGATTTGTAAATTTTTATGCTTGTGTCTTAAACAATAGCTAAGTATTTGTAGCTCATCCGACCATATAGTGCTCTCGTTAAGAAATTGCGAGCTATCAATGTCCGTCGTCTGTCCGAATGTCTATTCAACAGTTCTGAATAACTGCTCGAAATTTGTACTTTTCTTGTTTAAAGTTTATTCCCTTAAAAATGAAAAGTTTTGGTATTGTTCATTGTCAATTAAATATGATATTAATACCGTTGAACTGTAATCATTGTTAAAATGTCCAGTCCGTAGACAATGTTCAATGCAAATACGACCAACTTCAACAGTCATTATTTCTGTAAGTGTTTGTATGCGGATAACAAATGTATATATCATTTTAAAGAAAATTGAAAATCCTGTCAATATTTATTACTTTTAGGGCTGTACAGACAATACTGAATGAAAATAGAAAACTGAAAGATGTCATTTCATGCTTAATATAGATAAAATGTGAGAAAATCAGATTTTTTTCAAAATAAATATATCATAGTCACTTTCTTTTGCATGTCATTTGAAAGCTTAGTATGTGAGTGTTATGATGTAAAATGTTTTCTCCATTTCAAATGAAATTGATATTTCCAAATATTGTAAGAAATTATATGCAACTTACTTTTTTTCTCTTTAAAATCTCAAGTTTGACATGTAAAATAGTTTAAATCCTTAAATCTGTGTAAAAAATGTTATTATTTTCATGAAGATATATTATTTAGCTTTTAGGTGAATATTGTCTCTTTTGTATTCAATGACTTCGAAAAATCACCATTGGTGAAACATATACATAATAAAAAAAGTTTTGCAACAAAATGTAAATATCTGTAGTAACCAATATAGTTTTGTTTTAACATAAAATCAAACGTTTACACAATAGATTATAGCTAGAGAACACAAGCAGATGAATTTTATACCACAATCGCGTGCGTCTCGCACTCCAGGTGCGCATTTCCGGTTTTCATGTCTGCCATAGTATTCGTGTGTATGGAGCATAGTTCTAGAAAACATTTAGGTGTGAACATAATCATCTTTGCCCAGCATAAAAAAAGGCCACTAAAAAGAATTTTCTGCAACGCTGTGGGACTACGCCATGGACTTACGTTAGAAGGACGTTATATCGCTAATGTGTTTCTACTTGGCAGAACCGGCGAATAAGATGCCTTTTTGAATTTTGCGCATCTCAACGCATAAGTAACAATTTGAGGATGCTATGTGAGCCAATTTGTGTGGTTTGAGATAGTCCCGGTCAAGGACGTCGTAGAAAAAGGCCACGAGAAGATGACCGTCATAATTTCGTTACGGCACGGCAAAGATGTTCCTTATCAACACCAAAACTTACGAGTGGCTCCCACAAGAATTTCAATATAGAGTATACACACTTACCATCCGTGATCGTCTCCACAGATGAACGGTTACTAGACGTTGACCATACGTTGTAATTTCCCTGACGCTACACAATGAACGCACCAGACTTGACTGGTATAGCGTCCTAAATTCTTTAAGCCAAATTAAGCGTATACAACACTGATGGACTCCCATTATCATCCATTTCTTTCTGATTTGTCACCCATAGAACACATACGGTGCATTTAAGGAAGACGTGTGCGTGATCGTACTGACGCGAATGACGTTCAATCTCTTGATAAAGTAGTGGATGTTGATACTGTGTACAAACAATTTAAGTGGATTAGAAAACTTTTCACGGTTGTTCTTGCTTGACAATGGCCGCACAGTCGATACCGAATTCTATTGTAACCTTTTATTTTGACCCCTCACCCACGTCAAGACGATGTTTCTAACACAATATTTAACGTTACCACAAAGCGACCTTTGAATGCTCTGCGTAAATGCATATGCTAAAATATATATAACGGTTGTGAAATAAATATCACAGAAAATACATTTTTTCAATTAACAAAGTCAGTGTTGCTAAACTTTTTTTACATGGTATAGTTTGCACATCTGATTGTGACACACCCGTTTGTAAACAAAGGGAAATCATTCTAAACGGCAATAAATTTTGTCCTGAAATATACTTGGTTTACTGTAATGTTTTGATAAACCGTCGTTATTGTTACAAAATCTCGCTGAACATTATATTGCGTTTTTATTCACCTGAAAGGGTGTGGCTAAGCCAAAAGGTTATTCGACGAGTTTACTTCTCGATACCTTGATTAACATAAGGGAAAAACGTGCGGCACGAGCATGAAAACATTTCGAAATTGAAAGACTGTGCGATTGTAAAACGTGTTATTAAAAAACCTCGTAAATACAGCTTGGTTCAAACTGCAGTTACAAAAATTTGCAATAACACCGACGATTTACCGCTAATTGAAAACGCTGTTTCTCCTCAATCTTCAATGTAATAACCGTTTACTAGGCTCCGCCCTTTCTCCCGAAAAAAAATCAGAATATACGAGATTTTTTTACAACACCTGTGAAACATATTTGCTTGTCCGAAATAACGTCACGATTAAGAGGATTAAATCGCTCCCTTATTTCAAAAACAGTTTGCACGTTGGTTTGCATCCTGTTGGCGTTAGACAGTAGTTTAAAGTTTGATATTATGTAACAGTGTTATTTACATATGTAAAGTGTGTAAACATGTGTCATAAAATCGTCATCGGACTATAGCTTAACATGTTTGTACATGTACATGTTAACGGCCAAAGAATAATGAACATTTCTTACACAAGAAATATAGAAACAATATCTAAATTATTAACTTTAATGTAGAAATAACAAATGCTGAACTTACTGGTTATTTGTAAATCCACCAGTATCGAAAATTGTTGGTATAAAAACGACTTTTCAGAGAAATTATACAATATAAAATAAACAACTGAAAAAAGGTTTGGGGTTTTCCAAAATTCTAAATTTAGTAACACAGAAAATTCCCAAATCTATAAATAGAACTCATGATATCATTCATAAGGTGTCACTCTGGTACATTTTGAAATAGTAATTGTAGAACTCGCGGGTGTCAAAATGATTGATTTGAATCCAAATCAGCCAATGTTTTTAACTCATTGGAATACACAGAGTTAACGCTGGTTATCTCAGCACGGGTTAAGTCAAATTTACGCTAAATTCGAACAGAAGTACTAGTATAAAATGGATATCATGATTGTTAAAAAAATTGATAAGATATAACCACTGAAATATAGTTTGAAAAGGACAGGAATTGCTTTCCCTTTCCTACTTTTTTATGTCCCCGATAGGGAGGCATCATAAATTTGACTTGTCCGTCCGTCCGTCCGTCTGTCCGTCTGTCTGTCCGTCCGTCTGTCCGTCATTCCGTCCAAAAACTTTAACATTGGCCATAACTTCCTTATTACTTAACATATTCGCTTCATACTTTACCACAACATTCCTTGGTACATTACCTTTCTGTAGGCACATACTTTGGTGACCTTGACCCCTGGATGACCTTGACCTTGAACATAGATTGGCCATAATTTAAAATCAAAGCGGTGTCGGGGGCATTGTCATCTTACAGTGACAGCTCTTGTTTCAAACTATTAACGTACTGGATAAGCGACAAAAAAAATAAATGAATATCACGTGAACCGACATTGAACCAATACAACGGATTGCAACAAGTGTTAAAAATAGGGTTTCTTTAAATTTTGTGAATTGATAGTTTTAGATTATATGTACTTACCCACACTTCCAACGCAAAGCGGTGTTTGATTTTACATTTTTCCATTATTATTTTATCAAAATCCACGAAAATTAAACACTGATCTCAACCGACCAGAACAATTCGCCTATTTTTGTTGTTGTTTTTTTCACAACGGTTTCCGAAGCCTTTATCTTGTGGTATGTTAAAAGGCGTCACTGTGTGGGAAAGGGTTAAAGATGACAAAGTAATTCATGCCAAATGTTAATACAGTTGACACTCTCCTCGTTATGTCGGCATCTGATAGGTCGAATTTCTGCTTATGTGGAAGTAAAAATATGGCCCAGATAATTTCATTGGAAATTAAACATGTGAAGCAAAAGTATTTTGAAACAAAGATATACATTGAAATATAGATCTAGTAGAGATAGGACAGAAATTGCTCGTTTCCAGGAATGTCTTAACATTATAAAATATTTCAATTGAATGTATTTGATATGTAACAAAAGTGGGAAATCTCGTTAAAATCGTAATTAACAAAAAAGTAAAATAAGTCGAACTTCTGATAACTTGAGGTAAAATGACGTCACATACTACTTCGACACGATTCTCGATTGTCGATTATATACTGAGTCAAAAAAGAAAATGTGCATACTTCTACTAAATATATCTACGTAACCGCTGCAATTAACTTTACTAAACTTCTATAAGAAGCTAACTTATTAAATTTCTCATGTCCATTGACATGGGAAGCACCTTTGGACGATTGAATTGTCTGGCATATCGCCAAACGCTGTTAGCACCTTTTGGTGAACTTCAATTGATTACCCTTTAACGTTGGAGAATATTTCATCGAAGTTGAGAATGCACTCATGAGTATGTACTTACGTTTTTTCGAAGAACCAGGGCCAGATCTTGTTTGTAAAAAAGTTTAAATGCTAATGTAGGTCACGATGAATGATCTGACAGAGAATCTCTAGCTTATTGCTAGAGATGCTCTACCAGGTCATTTATCGTGAGCTATACCCTCCAAGCAGGCGGCATGATTCAATATCATTTTGATATCGTTTAACTAGTACTTGTAAAAAATAAATGTTTGAGTGGCGTCTTTAAAGTGATTAAAACGTTAATAGCTACGCGCATGTGCTAAAATCTTTTTATTTGTATTTGATTTTCCTATATTCTAGAGTAACCAATCGAATTTCAAGAAACTACATTTCCGGTCACTATAACCGTACCCCTTCTCAAATTGTGAAAATAGAAACAATTTGTCATAGTAAACCGCAACGTAATTTCGGACAAACAGTAGTATTGTTGGCATAATTCGAAAGCATCTTGACTAGTACCGCGAGATACGAGATGCATCTTTTGTATAGCAGCACAAACGATTAATACATGTAAAATTAGTCTTTTTTTAGCAAAAAACAATCAAGGTTATTAAGGTAGAATACCCATAATCGGGGCCATTTTGAGATTCATAAAACTTAGATTTTTTGAGCGTCGTCGTTACGTATCTGAACCTATTCAGGCACGGTCGTAAATATTCGGCGGTGGAAAGTTCCACCGCCGAATGTTTTCGACGTCGCCCGAATCTCATTAGGGGAAAACTCCCTTAAGACTGTTTTATTTGAAAGCTGCTGCAGACTACTGAATTGTTGTTGCTAATGAGACAATTTGATAATGGTATTGCAAGGAAAATAATGAGACTAAAAGTTGTTTGTCTCTATGTACTCCTAAATTTTATCTATTAGGGACGTCAAAATCCGGTATTGTTTAGGAACGGATAAACCATTCTCAAAATGATGTAGCTTTTGACGACCTCAATAGATATAGGTTTTGTAAAACATTGCAGAAAAAGAAGAAAATAATGAAAATACTTCCCAAACAAGATTTGGTTTTGACCTCTTTTATAGTGAAGGCGTGTGAAAAATTTAGACAAAAGAAGAAAATGCTGATAATCAGCATTGAATTCTTTTACCTCAATATCTTGTCCTATATTGCCCCTACATATATCCCTTTGTTATTACCAGATATTTTGTCGTCTGCAACAGTTTTCAAAGTGGCACAGTTCAAACGCATGCCGTTTGGGAAAGGTTTAACTTTATTAACCATAGAAACGTTTGAAGATCAGAATTGATCCCAATCTCATGGTCAATCTGATCTTGATCCACGACGTTCGTAAATACCATAAACCTTTTTTTTCAGACTCCGGCTCATTTATTTAATCAGAAACAACATGATAGTATTCAGGAAATGACAAAGTTTGTGTTGCCCTTTTTATTTCTTAATCACGTTGAAGTCAATGTGCTTCTATTGTTTACCACTGACTGACCAAAGCTGCCAATCAAAACATCGATTGACCAATCATTTCACGTCATTCAGTCACGTGATTACGGTAATCTTTTTATCACTTGAATATAAACACATTCACACGTAATTCACACTAGGCTTGTTACCCATGGGACTAGAGTTTGAGCCCTATTCGAGCAGGTGAAACTTACTCGGTCAAGTGTGGCAAAACTTGCTGCCTCTTCTTTTCTCATCCGCACGCTAAGCGAGAGCAAGCGGCGGAAATTACCTATAAAAACGAACAAATGACAGTTCTTGACGCTCCATTTCCTACTCTTGAAATAACTCATCTATCATCTGCCGCAGCTATCAAATTGGACCGCTATATATACCGCTATATATACTGACGTCAAATAGAAACGGCTCAGCCCTAATAAATGTCCGATCATTCAGTAAATCTGATTTGAAATTACAAATACAGAGTTCCATATGTAAATTGATTATCTGTTGTTGAAAAATGATGATAAAGAAATTATCAAATTGTTACAGTTTACAAAAAACGACACATTTAAACAGAGCGGTATCAGAATTTCCATTTGAAAAGCAGTAGCGCGTGGTTCAAACTTTACTTGCGACGACAAAAGATACCGTAAAACGTCTTATTTGGTGACCACAGTTAGTGAATACTAAACCCGACGTCGATTTCAACGTCTAAAGCCTGAAAAACATATGACGTTAACTTAAGACAGCTTCTTGTATAACAGGCGTTACATGAGGTCTATCTGACTTTGGCCGATTGGCAAATGTTTCTGTAACTCTTACTTGTCAACCAAGATGTCTAATCTTGCAGTGCAATACGTTAAAACGTCATGCAGCTTGTTCTTGATTTTCCCGTATTCGAAAATGGCTAATCTACGAGCTCTATTTTCCAAGCAGTGTGTCTATTTAAAACGTTACTTGCAATAACAACAGTTGCCAGAAAAACTCTTATTTGGCCACCACATTTACCGATTATTCGACAGAACGTCGATCAAAACGTCACAAACCTGAAACGTACATGACGTTAACGTGGATTATTACCTTGCTTTACAGGCGTTACGTGTGGTCTAGTTGAGCGTGGCCGATCAGTAAACGTTCGCAGAATTCTAACGTATCGATCAAGACACAGAATCGAGAAGCACAATATGTTAAAATGTCTCGCGACTTGTTTGTGCATTCGTCGTATTCAAAAATGGCTACATTACGAGCTCCTTTTTTTAGAACTTAGTCTTGGAATCCTTCAATTCGGATGTCTAATATGAAAATCTTTGAATTCGCGGTTGCCTATCCACTAACACATGTTACTTTGTAAAATGTGACAAATTTTATCACGTGATGTACATACACGAAGCGCACGCAGAAAACGTGACCAGTCACCGGAAATGGACATGTTAATGGATAGCATATTTTTTCATTTGTCGTAATTGTCGGTCAAAATGATGATATACAGTATAAATTTCAACAACATTGTAATAGGCATAAGGGAAATAACGACAGATTTCATTGGAGCGTTTTTATTTGACGTCAGTATATAATAACATTTTGTCGTTTGGTTGAAGATTTATTGTTTAGCTTAGATTTCGTCCAATTTAAATTCACGTTGTAAACCATGACCCTCTGGTATTGTACGTTTGCATTACCCTTTCCCAAACGCTGCATAACCCTTTCCAAACGAAAAAATGTGTCCCAATCCGAAAGCTGCTGCATAAGACACCACGTTTATGTTAAGATAGGACGTGTGAATAAAATAGCAAAGAAAATATTGAAGCAAAAGGAGAAAATGCTGATTATCAGAATTTTCTTCTTTTGTATGAATGTTTTCTTTAGCATGTTCTGTTTTCGACGTCTAAATGATGTCTTATGTAGGAATGGCTTAAATCATTTTCCTAATAGTATTCCGTCAATTCAGAGCAAACTTGCAAAAGTAGCAAATATTATGTGATTAAGCAATGACGTATCTATCTGCGTATAGTAGGTTCCGTTCGGTAATGCCGTAACTAAAGCTTGTTAAAAATTATCAAGCTGTAGGAACGTCATTTTCGAAAACATGTAAAGTTACACTACACTGTAACTTTGTTTGTTGAAAATGCCGTAACTATTTAGGCTTTTCAGGCTTACTCAATGTAGGCAGCCGGCGGTTTTAATTTGTCAGGATGCGGTTACCTACAATGGCTACTCTAAGCTTTTGAAACTCAACTACCAAGCCATGATAGCCGATAATTAGTTCCGTAAGCTTATCAGGATCGAGATCGGCCTTGTCCTGATTTCTGCTACACGCAATCTATTGTAATAGGCTTTGGAAATCAACTACCAATGATAGTCAGTTTCACTAGCTGATCTAGACCGAGATCGGCTCGTCCAGATTTCTGCTGCACGCAATCTCGTTGATCGGAACTAAATGAAGCTTTGCAATTTAACTTAAAAACGGGCCTCTGATTTTGACCAGGACAAAGGGGCAACTGCACATGTCACAGAAAATGGGGTTTTGGGCGTAAAGCGACAAGAGAAATTGGATAAACAACCAATTTCCATAGTCAAACGGGGTCTAGCAAAGTATCAATAGTCCGTCAATCATAATGAAGAGGACCTGTTGGTTTTGACTGACTTCAAAATGTGGGGTGATTGCAAATATCACAAGAAAAGGGGACTTCTGGCTTACAGTTAACAAGGCAAATTGGAAAGACTACCAATTTCCATTGTCAGAATGTTTCCAGTCAAACTTAAAAGCAGGTCATTGTAAAAAGGGGCTCCTGGTTTTGACTAATTACAAAGTAAAGGAAGGCAAATGTAATGCTAAAATTACATGGATTTAATAAACACAGAAAACAGACAAGTTAACTCATACAAAATAGACCAAATTCAACATACTCCCAAAGTACTCACTTTACTTATTCTTTAGCTTTAGCTAATTTCCAAAGACAAACATTATTTCAAAAGGACACTCAAAGTCATGCAAATGACAATCAAAGTCATGCAAAAGACAGTGTTCTGGTCCTCGGGACAAAAATGGCTAAATTGGGAAAGGGTCTGGTTATTCTTCAAATCAAAACAAGGGACAACTGGCCAAAATGGACTAGGACTGTCGGTCCTCTAGAGCTCAGTTATGTACAAATATCCAAGGGAGAGGAGGCGACAGATGTTGAGTTGAAATTCTCTTCCTGAAAAAGGGCTAGACCAAAAATAAAGAAATATTATGGGGAAAGGGGGTGATCAGCAGCTCGTTGGAGTGACGGGAATGCCAGAGAGTAAAATAAAGTTCCAAAAATATTATCAGTCTTACTTTTGATTTGTTTTATCCAAAATAAATCCAAATCCTAATTTATTCCAATTTCATATAGCCTCCTATGGCAATCCCGTCCAAGCCGCTGATAAGCGGGCTCGGGAACGCGCTCGAGTATTTATAGTTCTGAGCATCTGCTCGTGCCGCATTGACCAATCAGAATTGAGCGGAGATTTTGAGTAATCAGGTCCTGACGGCTCATAAATTCTGAGACAAGATTCACTCTGACTTACACAAATGATAGAATCCAGGGAATAGAATAGCAATTCTCAATTCCCGAGTTTCTAAAGTTTGTTCTCGAGTACAAAACATAATGGGAAAAGGAGATTAATTTGCTGAAAACAACAATCAAACGCTGCGGAAAGCATTGTTCTCCATCCGCGAAAAACACAAAGAAATAGTTCCAAATATTATCACAAAATACATAAAACATACGGACAATTAAAATCAAAACATACATGACAAATATTATTTGATCCAAATTCTATCCAAAAAGACCATTAGAAATGCGATTTGAAGCGATAAAATTTTCCTACACCGCGATCACTCGAGTACTTACGGCGCGCTTAGCGACGAACGTAAACAAAGTGACCACCCTGCGAAAAATTCAAATAATGAATAAAACCTCAATAAATACAATTTTAAATAGGCCGTGGGCCGAGCTGGCAAATTGTGACAAAGTGGTTCAGGCTGGAGGGTGAAGGGGAAAACTTTATTTAGTAATTAAGATATTAATGTATAAAGTCATAATCAGGATTGTTTACCTTAAATTATGTGGTCACTAATTAGAAAAACGCGATTTTAGTGTCTTTGAAGATGCCCATAATTGACCAATCAGATGAGAGTATTTAGCCTAACAGGCTTCAGCCCGGTCCTGAAAAAATGGCCGCCCCAATAAAGGAGTGCATCTGTCATCTCTCAAATTTTGATGTATGTGCACTTATTCCATGCACAGACGTTACATGGACGAAGCTGTGCAGTTGCTCAAATGTTTGGGCAACTGTGGATGGTAAAGAAAAAGAAATTACCTGAGAATTTTGACTTAAAGCAACGAAGTTGTACCTGACATCGGGTTCCATCGTCAGTGCTACCAAACGCACACAAACAGTAAGCGAATTGAATGTGGGGCGAAGCGGAGGGACGCTGGACGTCTAAGGTCATTTGAGGACCAACAAGGTGAATGTGAGGTGAGTATTGTTTTTTAAAGAATTGTGTTTAGCAGGGGTCCATAGAAATACCGGAACGCACAGTAATTACCGGAACATTACTAATATAGTAGATCTATTTGGGGAAGGATTCTATGCTTTTCATGTAATCGTGTTCATGCGTCAGAATATGGAGAGTGATAACTAGATAATTTTCCTAAAATATTACATCAATTAAAGAAGAATAATTTTCCTTGATGAGTTGATGTCATTAATAAATGTATTCAGATGTCTTTTTGGTTTTTTCCACATAAATTTTAGCTAAATTGTTCTTACCTTGATCAATCTAAATTTGAAAATGTAAAAATGATATTCCCAAACAAGACCTGGTTTTAACGTCCTTGATAGAAAAGGCTTGGGAAAACATTGAGGCTAAAGAAGAAAATGCTGATATCAGCATTTTCACCTTTTGGCTCAATATTTTCTGTTTATTGTTCATGGATCATTTCTTTATCAACATCTCTTTTGCCGTCTGCAGTGGCTTTCAAATTGGAGCACCTTAAAATTTGTCGTTTTGGAAAGGTTTCAAGTTATATGTTTCTCATTCAATATCTAAATAGGCAAAGGGACAACACATAACACCAATGGAATAATAATCCAGCGGGACACTGGTCAACAGCTAGAACCGTCTACTTCCATGTGTCGAGACTGGAAGCGCACTATTGAGGCACAAGCTGAGCCTCCTATGCATTATCAGGGTCAGAAGCGAAGAGGACCAATTTAGTTTCAAGGTGAGATAATTTCCCAAACTTTCCCAAACGGCATAGTGTTAGGGTGGTCTAATTGCAAAGATGCTGCAGAGGACAAAATATTTGTAGCTAAAGATTGGATTTATGTACCATAAAGCATAGAACTTATTGAGGCATAAGGAGAAAATGCTGATTCTCTGCATTTCTTCTTTTGTCTCAATTTCTTCCCAATCCTTTTCTCTTAGAAAAGTAAGAATTAGGTCTTGTTTGGGTAATAATCATATGACAAAATTAATGTCTTTTTTTCTAAATAAAGGTGAAAAATATAATCTTCTCAAAATCTTCTCAAAATATAATTCTTAAAGAGAGTATTTATACTTTTGATAATCCTAATGTCATTTAGCAGGTGTTCTCAGGTACTTATTACATATATGTATTTTTAATTGCAGGTAAGAATCTGGATCTAAGTCTGTCCGGCAGTTCATACAGAATCCATTGTCAGGGACAGAGCATACTTCTTGGCAAAGTATTGTCAGGTTTGTGGTTGTCTTGACCCTTTCCCAAACAAGACCTGGCCCCGGTTTCTCGATGGCCCCGGTTTCTCGAAAAAACTTAAGTACGTTCTCATGCTCAAATGTGAGCACCGTGCTCAAATCTCACGAAATCCACGTTAACACCCTTCAACGTTGGAGAGAATCCCTTTGAAGTTGAGCAAGTTCTCATGAGAATATACTTAAGTTTTTTTCGAGAAACCAGGGCCTGGTTTTTGATGTGTTTATAAGAAAAGGCTTCGGAAAACATTGAGGCAAAAGAAGAAAACACTGACAATCAGCATTTTCTTCTTTTACCTCAATATTTTCTGTGCTATATTATATGTACACCCTTTCATGATCAATATCCATTTTGACATCTGCATCAGCTTCCAAATTGGACCCCTAATTCAAAACTCACTTAGGTTCGTATTACCGCAGCATAGATCTATCTAAGTAAAGTTGTCATCTAGGAAAAATCTCACTGTTACAAAGTAATGTAACCATGTTGACTCGTGCTCTCCCACATATATTTAACCCTTTCCCAAACAAGACCTAATTTTGATCTCCCTTACAAAAAATGCATGCTGAGGAAAACATTGAGACTAAAGAAGAAATTGCTGACAATCAGCATTTTCTCCTTTTGCCTCAATATTTTCTGTACTATATTGTACAGAAATGTCCTTTTTAGTTACTTTAACCCTTTTCCACACAGTAAAGTTTTAGGGTTGTCCAATTTGAAAGGAGTTGCTGACCACAAAATAGATTAAACTAAATGGAGAAAATATGTATGTTGTAGCCCAGAAAATATTGAGGCAAAAGGGGAAAGGGCTGGTGACATCACCAGCACTTTCTTCTTTTACCTAAATGTTTTCACAAGCCTCACAACTTAGAAACGTCAATACCAAGTCTGGTTTGGGAAAGGGTTAATGTTGTCTGGACCACACTAAAATATTGAAATTTAGAAAAGAGTTAACAAAGACTGTATGGTGTTAAATCCCTTTCCCAAACAAGACATGGTTTTGACGTCACTGATAGAAAAGGCATGTGAAAACATTGAGGTAAAAGAAGAAAATGCTGATGATCAGCATTTTTTTCCACTGTATTTTCTAAGCTATATTGTACAAAAATCCAATTTTTATCAATATTCATTTTGTCGACAGGAACAGCTTTTGAATTGGACGTCCATAAAATTTTGCCAGATGGGAAAGAGAGAAATTTCTAATATACATATATCAGGATATACTTGTATATGTAAGTGATATACATTCACTTGTGCAGGACAGTACCTTTCCTTTCTTTTCTTTTTCAGACTGATGGATTACTTCCAGGATGGACAGGCTGGAATCAAGTTCTCCACAAGGATTCACATCCCATTAACAATGTTGGTTATTTGCCCATAATTGACTTAAGTCCAACAGATAAGGCAACAGTATAAACAATTCCTGGGAAAAGTCTAGAGATTGCCCATGCCTTAAATCTTCAATCCATTGTGCTTGTCATGGACCAGGCAATTTACGCCAAAGCCCAGGAGATACGGTGGCAAGGTCCTCTTGCGTTCCGTGATCGAATTATTGTCAGATTGGGAGAATTTCATACTGCCATGGCATTCCTGGGAGCAGTTGGGAAAAGGTTTCAAGATTCAGGACTTTCTGGTATAATTATTGAGTCAGGAATGTGTATTGTATAACATGAAAAATATTGAGACAAAAGGAGAAAATGCTGATTACCAGTGTTTTCTTCTTTTGTCTCAATGTTTTTCCTATTGTTACCTAATAGAAACGTCAAATAGTCCATTGTTTACCTTTGATATTATTTGTTTTGTCGTCTGCAGCAGCTTTCAAATTGGACAGCCCTTAATTTTGCTGTTTGGGAAAGGGTTGAAAACACATATTTGATGATTTAATGTTTCACTAAAATAATGTGAACTGCAGTTATACATGGACGAGACAATTATGTCCTCAGTCACCATCATTTTCCTGTCTTTCTGGTGTGTTGAAATATAACTAACAACTATATATTTTATTTTTCTTATTTTTGAGGATCTAAAATACTTTTAGTCTAGGAGCCAGCTTTTACAAAGGGGGCTAAATTAAAAGTTCTTGTAACCGGTGACCTATAAAATTTTGAGTGGTATTTTTCAATACATTAGGGCCCCATGCTTTGGTTAAGGGTGGATGACATGCTTAAAAGTGGTAGGATTTTTTTTAAATCAAGGTCAAAGGTCATTCGGTGCACTTTTCATACATACCTCCTAAAATACCCCATAACTTACTCATTTATTAAGCTAAAACAATTATTTTAATATCAAAATAAAGCTGATGATTTGTACTTTGACTTACATGAATAATATACAACTTTTTGATTTTCTATATTTTAGAATATTCATAAATATAGCAAAAATTGGCTAAAAATCACTAAAATAAGTTTTGTCTACAAGTGAAAAAAAGGTTTTTAAAATACCAAAGGTATGTTTTTGTGGTTGAAATCATACTTAAAAATTGCCCAGAAACCTGTTCTTGACTTATATGTATTTCTTCACAGAATTAGTCTTTGGCTTAGGCTTGTAGTCATAGGTAAAAGTGGGTGGGGTAAATTTTCCCTAAAATTACAAAACGTGCAAACATTGATGTAACAATATATCTTATACATAAATGTGATATTTTATTAGAATTTATTGTTTTGAAATCATATTTGCAGGGATTTGTAAAGCTTTTAATGCATATTCCTGAAAATTAATTTGAACTGTAAGAGCCAAAATAACAATTCAATGAAACAGCATGTTAGATGGATACAGATTATATCAACACCACAATGTCAAAACTATGACTCTTAAAGCGAATATTTATCAAGTATCTATATAATAGTAATCGGCAGCTGAAAATATTCCCCAGGCCCCTGCCATATTTTATAGGAATCAGAACAACATGGGGACGGTCAGAGTTTGCATTGTTGGGTGGTGCATTGCTTTTATAGAGCCAAAGGGAAAGGAATTTAGCGCTGGAACCAAATAGCTCATACAGTACACAGGAAACACAGTTTACAGTTTAAGTGAATAAAACAATATCTCTAGTATTACATACTTATTAGAGATACCGAAATATCTTTCTTTTTTCAAAATTATATTTCTCCTTTTGTTCAAAATGGCCAACAAAATACAAGATGGCCCCTTTAAATGTTTATAGCAAAATTTTAACATAGATACAAATAAGACCACGAATTAGTCGTTTTATGCCCCCGCATCGATAGATCGATGGCATATTGTTTTACCATTGTTCGTCTGTCTGTATGTCCGTCCGTCCGTCCGTCCATCCATCTGTCTGTCTGTCTGTATGTCTGTCTGTCCGTCCGTCCGTCCGTCAGTCCGAAACTTAACATGAAAACTTAACATATGCCTTTTCTCCAAAAGTATTCCACATGCAAAGCTCAAATTTGGTATGTAACCTTCTTTCAATGATATCTATCTGTTCCATGTAATATGACTTTCCCCAAGGTCTTCCATTAATCGTTGTCAACCCTTACCATGAAAACTTAACATTTAAACTAATTAACGTGAAAACGTAACATTGGCCTTTTCTCCAAAGGGAGTTCACACACAAACCTTATCAACCATTTATTTAAAAGCTTAACGTAAACATATATCATTGGGCTTTTCAAGATTAGGCTGAATTATATATGAATTCGTGAGAGATAGCCAGTGATGTGCATTTTAGAAAGTATGACCATTTTATAGAGTTTTATTTGTCAAACGACGACAGAAATGTCTTCTGCATGATAGTTGCGTAAAGCAGAGGTAATACATAAACTCATTGTTTTGTTCATTTTATGTATCATGTATACTTTACTAATTATAAGTAACATCTGTGTCTTTATATACAACACTATCCTCGTCCTCATGATTGCCATCATCAACAACAACAACAATAACAACAAGACACATGATGAATAACCAGACTTGTAAAGTTCACAGATACACTATACTAAACACTTCAATACACTCAACTCATGCCATATATACTCATCCTTATCACTGTCTGATGCATCAAGATTCTCAAGTCTTTACACAGTTCTGACTCAAAAACACATGCATCGATCAGTGCATAAAAGATCTTCTCTTTGACACTTAGACCTTCGCATGTGGCAGTCAATTTAACACGAGCATTGTGTGATGTCAAGCAAAGCCAGAGGTGCAGGATCTTTACGCATTCTTACAGGAACTAAATTATTGTTGTCATCCTTGGTCCATACATGGCATGCTGGTGATGGTAGATTCAGATAGTGGTCAGTTTAGTGCTTACAAATATAGGAATATACTGAATTTATGTTTATACAGAAAATATATATGGGTCCATATATTTTTATGCCCCTGTATCGAGCGATGGGGGGCATATTGTTTTACTCTTGCCCGTCCGTCCGTCTGTCTGTTCAAAACTTAACATTTGCATTTTCTCCAAAAGTATTAAACATACAAAGCTCATTTGGTGTGTAGGAGGGCTGTTTATAAAGTATCTGGAATTATGTCATATTTTTTTTTCATTTATGTACTAACTGTTATGATATTACAGGATACAAAAACTAAATTTATGCATTAAGGTGCATTCTATAGTTGTTATGGCAACATAGGGTCATATTGAGCAGTGCAACCTAGGTCTGAGATGGATAAGTCAGGAAAGTCTGTCTCACACATTTAATATTTACATCTTTTCGATATATTTGCCACTATACGATATACCACATTTCCAACACATGCATTTATTTCTCAAAGAAGCGTCTGAACTGTACTTGGGGAATTCTATAGATAGTTTCTGGGACACAATTGGCAAGTCATGAACGATTTCGCCGATGGCATGTTTGGACGTCCAGATATATTAAATTCAGAAACATCATAGGTAAAATAATTTATAAATGCGTTATACCACTCACAAATGCTAGTTCTTTTTTCGTAGAAGTATTATCTGTGCGAGTTCATAATTGTCTCTGATTTTGATTTTCCAAATTACACTCAAATCATTATTGAATACCATTGCCCTAGCACCATATTTGCTATGTAAGCAAAGCGATGACTCCAAATGTCTGCCGAAGATGTTATGTTTGCTGAGAAAAATGTCCGCTCAAAGGTAACAAGCATTTTGGACAATTGTTGAAATCAAAGTACAAAATATGATTGCTTTAAAAGCGATTCATAAGTCACATCTTTGCAAATTGTCAAAAGTTTCCCCGCTCAACGTGACCCCACCCTGTCGAATGCGCCCTAATTCAAACAGCAGCGTTTTTGTTCCAGGATCAAATGTATAATTCTTCAAAGTATGTGTTTAAAATTTCATCTCAGTTGGTTTAAAAGTTAAAACGACAAATCGGTGATTAGATTTGTGTACAATATAGCCTAAAAATATTGAGGCAAAGGAAAATGCTGATAATCAGAATTTTACTCCTTTTGCATCAATGTTTTCCCAAGCATTTTCTCCTAGGGACGTCAAAACGAGATCTTGTTTGGGAAAGATTCAATGATTTCTTTGATATAGATACAAATGAAAGATGCACGATTTACTAGGAATAATTTTAGCCATGTAATAAGTAAAACATTGTCCAGATTTTTGTCAGGTATATTGTTGTGGAGTTAGAACAACCACAGGTCCAAAGATTTTCACTTTTTTTAAACCAAAAGTTTCTCTGTGTCTACTCAAATACGTATTACAGTCGTGAATCAATA
Source organism: Fragum sueziense (assembly GCA_963680895.1). Lineage (NCBI taxonomy): Eukaryota > Metazoa > Mollusca > Bivalvia > Cardiida > Cardiidae > Fragum > Fragum sueziense. The sequence continues at coordinate 39,635,388 of OY804608.1, read as the reverse complement.
AACAAAGTTATGTTATCATGATGGGATTGTGCAGGATGGATCAACAATTGTGGTATCTTTATTTTCTACTATTTACTCGTAACAAAATGTCACATGCAATAAATAATTTGCATAATAGGAGATATAAGAAGAGATATAGGGCTTATTGAGTTCAATTTCTTGTACAATTAAAACTTATTGGGTCACAATATTAATTAAACTCAAAGACCAGATCCTCTGTTGTCCCTATTGAAGGCATGTACATAAACGAATATACGATACTAACATGTTCATGGTTACTCTTGGAGACCTTCATAATTAAAAACCATAACATCCAGATTCTAGACTGATGATATTGATTTGTATTCACAGAATGGAATATTCTGTTCGAAATTACATTTTATGTATACATATTCGAATGTTCTCGTAAGGCTACCAGGTGTAAGCATTGTAATGATAGCAGTTTCGTAATTTTCTTTAAAGAGACCCATGTTAGGTTGTCGGACATACAAAACGATAGGAAATATGTTTATGAAATATTGTATGGAATGGTCAACCTGAATAGCTAGATCATTTCTGCACAAGGAAATTCCAAATGCAGTTCATTTAGTTCTTCTAAATCAAGTCTGTTCTTCTACATGTAAATCAAGTGTATATAATTAACTAACAGCACTTTATATCTATAGTAACATTTATGTGACACTGAACCTTGATAGTGAAAAATTTAATTCCAGCTCTAAAATGGTTTTCCTTTTGGGTCTATAAAAGCAATGCATTACACAGCAAAGCAAATTCTGACCATCCCCATGTTGTTCTGATTCCTGAAATCTGGCATGGGTCTTTTTAATGTCCTTTACCCGTAAGATAGAAAGAGGAATATTTTCAGCTGCTGACTATGCTAATCTGAGTCTTGTGTATTTAATTGTACTAGATACTTGATAATTAAGAGTCATTATTTTGACATTGTGGTGTTGATATGACCTGTATCTATTTCGTATGCGGTTTTATTGAATTGTTATTTTGGCTCTTAAAATTCTAATTAATTTTCAGGAATATGCATTAAAAGATTTACAAATCCCTGCAAATATGATTTCAAAACAATAAATTCTAATAAAACATCACTTTTATGTGTAAGATTTATTGTTACATCAATGTTTGCACGTTTTGTAATTTCAGGGAAATATTACCCCACCCACTTTTACCTATGACTACAAGGCTAAGCTAAAGACTAATTCTGTGACAAAATACATATAAGTCAAGAACAGGTTTCTGGGCAATTTTTAAGTATGATTTCAACCACAAAAACATACCTTTGGTATTTTTAAAACTTTTTTTCACTTGTAGACAAAACTTATTTTGGTGATTTTTAGCCAATTTTTGCTATATTTATGAATATTCAAAAATATTGAAAATCAAGAAATTGTATATTATTCATGTAAGTCAAAGTGCAAATCATTAGCTTTATTTTGATACCAAAATAATTGTTTTAGCTTAATAAATGAGTATGTTATGGGATATTTTAGGAGGTATGTATGAGAAGTGCACCGAATGACCTTTGACCTTGATTTAAAAAAAAATCCTACCACTTTTAAGCATGTCATCCACCCTTAACCAAAGCATGGGACCCTAATGTATTGAAAAATACCACTCAAAATTTTATAGGTCACCGGTTGCAAGAAAAGTTCCATTCCAGGACCTGGCTCCTAGACTATTTTGTTATTTTATAAGGTTATAAGTAAGCTAACAAGCATCTTCTTTCTAGTCTAGGAGGTAGATGAGGTTTAATTGCGGTAGAAGCACCATACAACTTTTAGACTGATTCTTGTAGCAAATTGTCTCAGGAGTTCGGAAATGCGCGTCTGACGCGCATCCGCCTAGATATAAGGGGAGAAAATTAAGGTTAAAGTTGTCTGCCCTTGGATTTTTGAGCCAAAAATTGGAATCTTACTAAGCATTTCTTTTAAGGCATTGATTTATTACAATGGTTTAAAATTGGTAAATATATGCACATATCATCTCCACACATATTTAAATGATGTTTAATGAATGTTTTTTATCCATAGAAATCCAAGATGGCCGCCAGAATGTCTATTTTTAGTAACAAAAAGGTGTTTTTCTTTAAAATAAGATTTTTTGGAGATGCATTTTCCCTGATTTGAAATTGTATGCATGTATTTAATAAATATAATCTAGGAAATTGTCTAAGGAGTTCGGAAATGCGTGTCTGACTTGCATCCGCCTTGATATAAGGGGAGAAAATTGAGGTCAAAGTTGTCTGCCCTTGGATTTTACGCCAAAATGGAAATCTTACTAGGCATTTCTTTTAAAGCATTGATTTATTACAAATGGTTTTAAATTGGGAAATATATGCACAATTCACCTCCATACACATTTTAATGGTGTTTAACGAATGTTTTTGATCCACAAAAATCCAAGATGGCCGCCAGAATGTCTATTTTTAGTAACAAAAGGGTCTTTTTTTAAATAAGCTTTTTTCTGGGATGCATGTATGTTGATATGAATTTTTATGCACGTATTTAATAAATATTAACCAATTGGAACTTAAAACATTCGGAGAAATAAGTTTTGGATAGTATTTGAAACGGATTCTAAGGCTTAAATTGCATTTTATTAGCCTGAGAATTTTACGAAAAGCGATGCATTCCTTTTAAGGCATTGAATTATTACTACTGGCATTTAATTGAGAAAATATGCACAATTCATCGCCATTTATCTTTCAATGATGTTTAATGAAAGTTTTTGATCCAGAAAAAACCCAAGATGGCCGCCATAATATCTATTTTTAGTAACAAAAAGGTCTTTTTAATAAGTTTTTTGCTGAGACGCATATATATTTGAATGGTAATATGAATTTTATGAATGTATTTGATAAATATTGACTTTTTTAACATAGAAAAGAAAGGAAAATAAGTTTTGGATAGTAGGAAAATAAGTTTCGGATAGTGTTCTAAACAAAGTTTTAAGCTGAAATTGCATTTACATAATCCTTAGGATTTTGCCAAAAGTTTTTCCGAGTCATAAATTAAACACATTTACAAACAGAGTTATTCTTTTCAATATACACGTGTATTTTACATTGTATATGCATTTCACATACTCACTACCTTAGTGGGAATACTTATAACCATTAAGAATTATGTAAAGCCAAAATGAATGCCAAGATGGCCACCATTTTATGAATTCTGTTGTAAAAATGGGCTTACTCACGAGAAGTTTTCCTAATCATACAAAATCGCATGTTGTTGATGCAGGTCTGCATGTTATTGCTTCATATCTGGCTGAATCACAATTAGAAACAACAAATTCGAGAAGCAATGAATCCGATAGAATTCTGTTTTTCGTCGTTGTAAATGCAAAACCTCGTACCTCGATTTTGGAAAACTTTAATGGGGAGGGAAAAAAGTACAATACCTTTTCCAAAACTGAAATGTTTTACTTGAAATTTGGACATATTGTTTACCAATAATGTGTCATTAATACTGATCAGTAAATATATCTCAAAACCTACAAGAATTGTCTTCAATGGACACACAAGTTTGTACTTTGAAAATCGCAAGAATCGACATACGAGGTTTTCCATCTACACCGACGAATTGTTACACAAAACCTTGGTATATAACCTTTTCCAGGATGTGGCCCTTATAAAGTTTTAAAATGTACAATGTATCCTATAACCTTTATAACAATATTTCTTTCTGTTGCCCAGGTACACACGTTAACTGATATAATGCTGTAAACTTTGAAAGACATTAAAGGAAGTCAACATGTCAAGGAACAATACTTTACATCTTGTCCAAAAATTATGACCTGTGGAAGTGAAATCCTTTGTTGAAAATACCAGATTAAAAGCCTAAACATGTGTGTCACTTAGACAGTCCAAAGCTAGTTTCAGGCTGTCAACCGATTCCTTTTTTCCTCTAAATCCCCTAAATTTTGGGCACAAATCATTTATTTTTAAGTACCTCATATACTCCTTTGTGCAATTCTCCTATATTTTAAAAACATTTCCTACATTTTTTGGTAAAATTATTGTCGATGAATGATAAGATGCTATTTGTTTCTTTAATTTTCAGGTAAGAGAATTTCTGTCTTCCATTATAGCATTAACATACTGTATAACGTTCTGGGTACCGTTTTACTAAGATTGCGTAAGTTTTTGCGTAACTTTACGTTAAAAAAAACTTACGCAAATTCTTAAGTGCGTTTTACTAAACGATCGTAAGAAAATTTTGAACGTAAGAAAAAAATTGTCGTAACTCTAAAAATGAAACAACAATGGCGGACATTTTTTCTCTCATCTCGGTTTAGTTTTCCGACAAAAATAACAAATCTTGTAAAGTTATCTTTGCAGTATAGTGTTTTTCATTCATAACTAGCGTTGAGAAGTTGATAAATAATAGAAAAAACCTTCAAAGTACTGAAACAGGCCTGCAAAACATTGAGTGCAGCACTCGTGAACATTTGAAAAGCGCCGAGGCTGCCGCTATCTGTTCATTCAAGTCAATTTCAAGAATGTTCATTTCAAAGCATAATTTGGATTTGCAAGTAGGCCTACTGAAGAAATAATGTTATCTGAAAATGAGAATTGAATTGAGCGATTTATCTCTGGGCTGGGCCCGTGTCACGGGGCGTGTGTTGTCAGTGTGGACTTAGAAACATAGGACAAAGTTAACAGTTTTGTTCAAAACTTGAAAAGGAAAACGGGTCAAACTCAAACAACTACACATAACATACCATCGATATTCCATTTGGTTGTCGGATAAAAAGAATTCCACAATCACTTTCCTAAGTTTCCTCAGTCCAAAGTGTCCTTGAATAGTGTTTGTACAAGTGAAGTTTCCATTGCTTTTACACGAGAAATCGTCAAATGTTGTGTTTGGTAAGGTGGCAAATTCCAAAGATAACAATGGCCTCGAATCATAATACAGGCCTATCATTTCCTTGAAATAAGTTGACTACCCATTCTGAATCATATCTATCCTTGCCTGTCAACAAAATCCACTCTTCTATGCTGTTTACATCGGTTGTTTTGCACGTTATAAATGAGGTCAGCATATGCCGATATATTACGTCACCACAACACACGATAGATTTTTGGGGTACACAGGGGCTCATTAAAGAAATCTAATCGAGGATAAGAGAAATGCCAATAATTAGGCTTTATTTTCAGTTTTCTGAATCATTTAACATGCATTACGGGGCGTTTTAAAGGTAAATTGATGCACTGGCATTAGTTACGAAAAAACTTACGCAAACTTTTTTTGATCGTAAAGTTACGCAAAAACTTACGCAAATCTTAGCTGCGAACATTTTAGTAAAACGCACTTACGCAAATAATTTGAACTTACGTTCAAATCTACGAAAAATTCTTGCGTAAGTTCGTTAGTAAAACGGGCCCCTGGTGTTTTCGTCTGTTCATCATCACTGATTTGGTTACCTACAAGGTTATTGAAAAGGACACAAACCTTTAAGGTGTCAATACAGATGATGAGAATCATGATATGCTACATATGGTAGCCTACTTTCTGGATTGTGACGCTGTGGATCTGAAGTGATTACTTTATTAGCTCACCTTAGCAAAAAGTGCTGAGGGTGAGGAATCATGATCACTCGCCATCCGTAGTCCGCCTGTCTGTTCACAAGTAAAATAAATACTTTCCTCCCATACCATAAGGCCTAGAGTTTTGAAAGTTTGTATGTAGAATCTCATTGTATGAAGATCCTCTACGAAAATTTTTCAAGTGATCGTGGTACAATGAAACTTAACCATATGTTGTGGGACCTGTATCAAACCTCATATATACAAAGAAGGAAATCCTGTACAATCTACTACATTTAAATCGTTTGACCTAGGGCTTTGAAATTTGCTCTATGGAATTGTCTTAAAGCACCCCCTAAAGAACTTAAAATCATTATGTTATAATGAAGATTGGCCCTGTGTTGTAAGTATAAGATTACATAATGAGACAAAAAATCTGGGCTTATTTTTACCCCTGAATTGTCTAAACGCCCTCTGCCAAAATGCTTTTAATTATTGCGCCACAATTAAATTGGGTCCTATGTAGTGAAATATCATATTCTATGTAGAGACGGGGGAGTAAATCATTGACAATCTTCTACTCCCTATGTTTGACATACAGCTTTGAAATTTGGTTCGTATAATTGTCTTATGGTCTTTTTTCAAAATACTTGAAAGTTTTGTGCTGCAATGAAAACTGGCCCTTTGTTATTGGATATTGTATTACATATGTAGGGCAAGAATGAAATCTTGTACAATCTTCTGACAAATGTTTGCCTGAAATGAAAATTGGCTGAAAGTTGTTGGTCTGGGATGAGGCAGAAGGTATCTGATACATACAATCTCCTCTAAACCTCAGTGTTGATATATGGCCATCTCGACTTTCTTGTCTAGATTAAACACAAATGCATTAACATACAACAGACTAGACTGGATAAGAACTGTTGGTATAACACAAGGCTGTCAGTGGAATTATGGCCATGGCTGTAATACTTTGGTTTAATGTATTATATATATGTTTAATGAGAATTAAAGCCAAAATGGGCCTCTCAGGGCGCATTCAAATTGATTCGAATGTCAAAATTTTCCTGGGGGAGAACATTCATCCCCCTTTGTTCAGAGTTATTGTCTTTCATGTACTCTCCCCCACTTGTACATTTTGCGCTTGTTTGAATCAGCATTTTCAATGCTGCACCACTTAAATATTCTTATTACAACTCCTTTTTTAAGAAGACTTGGTTGACAGCCTGTAGTTCCTCTAAGCATGTCTCAATTCTCAATTCCCAGACTTGTTTGATGATACAATGGGATATCACATCAGTTGTTACAGCAACTTCACTGCCATACGGGGTTCTATAGGACAACCTTATATTGTAGATGAGTCGAAATCATACACAATTTGCTCTAATGAGCAAGAGAAAGCTGGTCCATGGAGTACAACTAGTATATTCCCTGCAACCTGTGTATTTTGTGGTGACTGTCCTGCGAAATCGAAAAGCCAGTTCAAAAAGGAATATCCGGGGAAATGTGAAACTGAAGATGCAGCAAATGTCATTATATATATGAATTACCGTAGGTGTGAGAAAAGATGATAAAAACTATTAGCAAAAATCAGTGGCATTGGCATGATAGCAAAAGAAGTCAAGTATCACCAAAGCTGCAAAGAAACATGCATCATGGCAAGGGTCTGGTTGAGGAAGCATATCTAATGGACAAATCACCTTCAGCTGATGATATTGTTAATTTACTAAAGAATCTCATTCAGGAATCCATAGTAGAGTGCGATGGAGCTGAATTCTTGGCATTCCTGCACAAACTTAACATCAGATTCTTGGTAGATGAAGCTCAACAAATACAGGTTAGCAGTCTTGGAGAAAAAATTAGTAAGTGTTGCCCTGATTTACTGCTTGAGAGGTTTAGTGAAGGATTTAGAGAAAGACCTCAAGGACCTGCCTGAACCTGTAACAGTGGAAGCCCTTGCCAAATGCCAAGCAGAGCCCACAGGAAATTTAATTAGATTCTTCAATTATGCTTTACACATGGTCAAAGGGTACCCTTACAGTTTAAGATTGCTAGACCCTAATTACCCTACAATTTTGTCATTTAGGAAAGGGTTAAATAATAGGGATGCTTTAAGACTAAACCTCCTAAGTAGTAGGTGGTTTCAATAATTGAGTTGCGATCAAAATCAAAACTAGAAGGACTAGCTTTCTCTGGCACATAATAGCGCATTGTGTATGATTTCGACTCATCTATAGTGTTCGGTTGCCCTGTACAATCCCTTGATGAAGTTGCTGTAGCAACTGATATTATATACCGTGGTATCATCAAACGAGTCTAGGAGAATAATCGAGGCATATTTTAAGGAACTACCTCTAGACAGTCTAACAGACGCACATGTTTGTGCTTTTAACCAGGTATTTTCGTCAAAAATGGTTTCACTTCCCCAGGCCAGAAGTTTTGGCTAATGTATAAAGTACAATTCCTTGACATGTTGGCCTCCTTGTTGTCTTTAAATTTTGCAGCATTACCGTATATCAATTATTTTGTGTATCTGGGAAACAGAAAGATATAATAATTATTATGCTCCCCGAAAAAAATTCGGGGGAGCATATAGTCGCCACGCTGTCCTTCCGTACGTCCGTCCGTCCGTCTGTCCGTCCGTCCTTCCGTCCGTCCGTCCACAGCCAGATCTCAGCATCCCTTGGACCAAATTGGATGAAACTTCACATGTGACCTCCTGGGGTCAATCCCTAGGGACCTTTTTCTCCGTTTCTTGATTTGAGGCTGTGTCATGGAAAAAGGGGCCTTAATGTAAAAATTAGTTTTTCTCTAATTTCTCTTCATCTAATGGGCAGAATTTAATGAAATTTTGTACTTATGTGATGAATGAGATGTTCTAGACTATATTCTATAAATAATGTGTGTACAAAAAATCCGTCATGGGAAAGGGGGCTTAATGTATGATAGTTTTTCTTTTGTGACAAACACTTATTCGGGGAGCATAATCCGTCTATGACGGCTCTTGTTATTATAAATGTTATGGGATACAGAGTACGAAACTCGTACATTTAAAACTTTACAAGGGCCACATCCTGGAAAAGGTAATATATTAAGTTTCTGTGTAACAAAAACAGAATTTGATCCCATTCATTGCTTTTCAAATCTGTAACATGCAATTCATGAGTGTGATTCAGCCAGATAAGGAAACAATAACATGCAGACTTGAATCAACAAAAAGCCATTTAGTATGATCAGGAAAACTTCCTATGAGCCCATTTCTACAACAGAATTCATCATATAATTCTAAATTAACCAAAATGGCGACCATCTTGTAATCCATATTGGCTTTAGAAATTTTTTCGGGTGGTTATATTTGTCCGTATTAATTGACTATGCGTAATGCATTTTCAATGTATAATACACATGCATATTAAAAAGAATAAATCTGTTTGAAAATGCGTTTAATCTACGGATCGAAAAGCTTTTCGCAAAATTATCAGGATTATGAAAATACAATTTGAGCTTAAAAATTAGTTTAGAATCCTATCCAAAACTTATTTTCCCTACTTTTCTATGTTCCAATAAGTTATTATTTATTAAATACATGTATATTCTTAAAGATTCATATTAGCATGACATAAATGAGTCCAGAAAAAAATCTTATTTAAAAAAAACACCTTTTTGATACTAAAAATAGACATTTTGGCGGCCATCTTGGATTTTTATGGATCAAAAACTTTCATTAAACATCACTAAGAAATGTATGGAGATGAATTATGCATATATTTGCCAATTAAAACCATTTGGAATGAATCAATACCCTAACAGATATGCATCGAAACGCTTTTTCGCAAAATTCTCAGGATATGAAAATGCAATTTAAGCATAAAAATTCATTTCAAATACTATCCAAAACTTATTTTTCCTAATTTTCTAAGTTCCAACTGGTTTATATTTATTAAATATGTGCATAAATTTCATATCAACATACATGCATCCTAGAAAAAAAGCCGATTTAAAAAAAGACCCTTTTGTTCCTAAAAATATACATTCTGGTGGCCATCTTGGATTTTTATGGATGAATAACTGTCATAAATCATCTTTAAAATATGTATGGAGATGAATTGCGCATATATTTGCCAATTAAAAACCATTTGTAATGAATCAATGTCTTAAAAGTAATGCCTTGTAAGATTTCCATTTTGGCTTAAAATCCAAGGGCAGACAACTTTGACCTCAATTTTCTCCCCTTATTTCTAGGCGGATGCGCGTCAGTTGCGTATTTCCGAACTCCTGGGACAATTTACTAGTTTATATTTATTAAATACATGCATAAAATTTCAAATCAGCGTATATGCATCCCCAAAAAAAATCTTATTTTAAAGAAAAACACCGTTTTGTTACTAAAAATAGACATTCTGGCGGCCATCTTGGATTTTTATGGATAAAAAACATTCATTAAACATCATTAAAATATGTGTGGAGATGATATGTGCATATATTTACCAATTTTAAACCATTTGTAATAAATCAATGCCTTAAAAGAAATGCCTAGTAAGATTCCATTTTTGGCTTAAAAATCCAAGGGCAGACAACTTTAACCTCAATTTTCTCCCCTTATATCTAGGCGGATGCGCGTCAGACGCGCATTTCCGAACTCCTGAGACAATTTGCTACAAGAACCAGTCTAAAAGTTGTATGGTGCTTTTACCGCAATTAAACCTCATCTACCTCCTAGACTATTCTGTCTTATCATTTTCTCCACCTATGTTGGATGAACAGCTGTTGGCTTGGATTTCATGTTTGCGTTCGCACTCCTGCAAGAGATGCTTAATCCTTTCCAAAATAAAAAAAAAATGTAGAGTTGCACAATCTGAAAGATGCATCAAACGACAAAATGGATTTTGATAAAGATGGCACTTGGTTGTGTTATAGCATAGAAAAAATTGAGGTAAAAGGAGAAAATGTCGATTATCAGCATTTTTTTCTAATGTCCCAAGGCTTTTTAATGAAAAGTGTCAAATGCATGCCTTTTGTAAATGGGTTAAACTGCTTTTACCCCTTCCCAAACAACAAGTTTTAGGTAGCTATGTAGCCTGGCTCCAATGCAGTGAGAATGAATGTTAATGTATGTTTGAGTTTCAAAAGTACTGCACTCTTGCAGGTAATTCATTTGACCATAATATACTGAACAAAAATGAAAACTTTACACTTCAAGATTTCTTGTTTCTGGAAAAGTATCGAAATAAAAGCCTGAAATATAATTTGAAGTTATTTCCCAGACTTTCAGCAATCGTTCTGTTGAATTTCAATTGCCTTGTCTCCTTTAATGTCAGAGTTGCGGCCCTTAATGCGTTTAGAGCTAGTTTCATCTAAAGTCACATATGCGCATGCACAGGAAACGATTATTTTTTCGGAATTTGTCATGACCGGGTTGTCAAAAAAACACAAAGTCTTTCTTATCACTTGTAGCAAGCTCTAAAATAAAGGTCTAATCTGTCAATTTTGTGAATTATCTCCCTTTTACATAAACAAATAGGGAATTTAAAATGTTTGATATTCACAAATTTATCACGTTTTTCGATTGTATTTTTGTTAACATCATGCAGACCTTACAGGGGATTTTTGAACCCCTTTTTCGACTAGGATTGTTCCCACATGTTCATGTAATAGCGATTTCAATTTCCTATGGAGAATGCATTGTAAAATTTTCAAGGTTTGCAACATTAATGGTTTGCATTCTTCTGCTCTGATTACTGAGTGTTTAAATTTTGTAAAAATTCCGTTAAAAATGTACACCTGAAAAAACGGACCCCTGTCACACTTAAAGGGTCCGTTTTTTATCTCTGTAATTAAGATCAACAAAACGTTTAGTGTTTGGCACAAACAAGTCAATGAACAATGCGAAGCACATTCATTCGATTTCTTTACTTGTTGTATTTAGAAAAAATATGACAAGCAATGTAGGTGTAAAGATTTCATTTTTGCTCAGTATACCTCCCACCTAGTTAGAAACTCGCCACTGGTCCACATTTACAGAGCGAATGAGACTATTGAAAAATGACTATGGTATTGACTATATTTTACATAAAGATCAGGCTAGTGGGACGGCAGCCAGTCTCGTTGCTATGATTCAAAAGCTGCTGTAGTGAAAAATATGGGTTGATAAAGAGTTGGTTTGTGAAATTTAAAACCTAGAAAATATTGAGGCAAAAGGAGAAAATGCTGATGATCAGCATTTTCTTCTTTTGCCTCAATGTTTTCCCAAGCCTTTTCTAACAAGGTCGTTAAAACCCGGTCTTGTCTGGGAAATAATTAAAGGAATGTGACAACTAGAAACTTAGGTTGTATGGGTCTCAACCTAACACCTGTCGATAACAGATAGGGCCTTTATTTCATCACAACACATCTTTTGTTACCACTTTGATCGACATTCATGAATATCAGACTGGTCCAAAATATAAATGTTGCAAAGTAACAAAAAGATGTGCACCACAGAGCAGAAGATTTGTGTGCTATAATGTGTAAAAAAAACCTTGTTGGCAAAGGAGAAAATGCCTATTACAGAAAATAGTTTCGTCATCACGTTTTACTAACCATACAGGGATGTCAAAACCTGGCATTACAGTCAAACAGTAGCTCGAACACCTTTTGGACTAACAAAGTCGTGAAAAATATCAGCAGTTTGACACATAAAGCCATCAATATCTACCAATAGATGTCGCCACCTGTCGATTACCATCTATCTCTGGTGGGCATTCTGGGTTAACTACTTTCAAGATGTCAGCGCCCATAAAATGCATACACGTGGTACTTCCTCATGACTTCCTGTCACGCGGCATATTTGCTTCATATGCTTGCATAGAGTAAAATGAATAATCTAATTTGAATCAATTATTTTATTAGATGAAATTGAGACGAAAATCAAACTTTATTTTGTTGCAAATGCATTTGTAGTTGCAATTTTCTGCTTGCTACTTTTTGGCGACAGGATTTTGGAGTTATGCGCACCGCGTAGTGATTTTTATCCAAAAATGGATAAAGTGATGCGTCAAATGAGTCAGTCCGAAAATAAAAAAAAAAAAAATAGACTGGAAATATTGTAGACTGGCTGCTTAGTCAATGATAAAGCCATTTATCCGAATTTATGTCGTATCCGGATATAGGTACACTTTACCTAGTATTTCAAAGTCAAATAACTTTATAGTGACCACATACTTTAGGTTAAACAATGTTGTTTTGTAATCAGGAGATGATGGGGATAATTTTGATATATAGTTTATGTATTCACCCTTTAGCCTGAATCAAACTTTTTTTAGAAGCCCTTTTTTGGGGTTTGGCCCATAGCCTATTAAAGACCCAGCCCAGAATAGAATAGACATATTAATCTAGCATTTTCCGTCCAAATACATGCATGAAACAGTGAACTCGGCCCAAAAATGGAGGACCAAAATGACAACAACAATCTCGGAAAATTCCGATTCTAGCAATCGAAATTTTAGACGAGATACGGCTCGAATTCACTCAAAATCAGGCTGGATAGACACAGAAACATTCAAACAAAATGTACATATAGGGAACAGCATGCAAGAAGTCCGATTCTTGGCAAAAAGTAAGTGGCATCTGCGGAACAAGTGCACCTATTTTCGGACGTCACAAAATCCGGATGCAATTGTGCAGACTGGCTATTACACTTCCCCCACCTTAAAATACAAACTTATCCTGAAGTTTATAAATTCAAGATAGATAAGGTGTTCAAAGCTGTTCAACATTATTAATCATTTACACAATTATCAATATTTACAACAATTATTTTAAATCAAATGTCAATGCAAGATTTTATCTTGAAAATGTCAATTTTACCTAATGACACAACTCACTGTGTCTAATTCACACTGGTCACAGTTCTGTCAATTCAAATTAGCTCTATTTAATTTACCACTTTTGACAATTACTTGTTATACTTACATTTCTAAAATCCAAATAATCCATCATTTAATAATCCATTTTACACTGAAAGACACTATTACATAGTCACTAAATCCTACTCAATTTAAGAAAATCACAGTTCATATTCCCTAAATATGCGCGTCATCGATTTTCTTCCACGATTTCAGAGTCTATGTCTGTCCTCAGTCACACTCGAATTGATTGGTTCTGGCTCTCCGGTTGATAGCGAAACATCACCCTGGAGCGGTTCGTCATGGCCCACGGTAGGTTCATTGGTTAACTTCCAAGTCGTATGGATCGAATAGACTTCCCAAGTTTGTTGGATCGAATCGACTGCCTGTTCAGGTATAGCGTAAGGGGCAGTCGACAACACCTGATATTATTTGACGTAACAGGTGATCAAAAGGGACTTGTTGTTGAATTGGACATATGATGGTCATTTCTCAGTTGACAACTTCTAACTGCCTCAGCCCATATCGGTACCCGCCAATATGACAAGCAGTCTTACTCTACCAAATAATCATTAGAAGTAGCTAACCCATTATTCATTGTTGCAGCAATCTCAATCATGATAGATGTAACTCTAAGCAAGCCATTCTTGTGGTTCTCCATCTCAAAAAAAGAATCAAAAATAAAAAGTTGACCCCACACGAGTAAATCCAAGGGACGGGTGATCAATCCTCCCTCATCACTCAGGATGCGCGACATCCTCTCTGATCAGAAAATACACCTTAAATAAAAATAACCACCTCTACTTGACTTCTCTTACATCATTCCAATAAGAAAGACCCATACACAACAAAATAACTCTCCCTGTAGCTATTTCCACGGATGTTGGATCATGGATGCTGTCTAAAACCAGCATACTTCATTTCAGGTGATGAATTGTTGACGGGCCAGGGGTGATGATAATTCTTCAAATTACCATCAGGCCTGATTACCATGACAGGGGTATTGAGCAAAGGGGGAGAAGAAATAAATGGACAGAATATGGCTAAGCAAAGGTAAATTTGCTACATTAAAAACTAAGACAATTTTAAAACTCAAAACTGTTGATCAGGCTTCATCTCAACACTTCCAAATGCAAGCCTACTACAACAACAGTCTTTCCAAGTTTCCAACAACAACAAAACACACAAAGACACACAAAAAGGACAAGTAGTTGATTTCTATCTTGTGGGATTTAAAAAAAATGTAAAAAAGGGGGGCAGGGCCAGGTGTTATAATCTCATTTACTGATGGGTAAATTGTTCCAAACCCTAATTTGGATTGAGGGGGCAAGATCTCCACATATGCTCAAGGGATTTACATCCATAACAAGCTCTGGGACCTCTGTTCAAAGATTGGACTTTCATTTGGGACCTAGACTCAATTTTATCAAGTCTATCCCCAATGAGGTTAAATGTTGCACTAAGATCAGACTGCTGATCTCTATCTTCACTTTTGTTTGCTGGTCTGACCATTTGAAACAGCTTCATTTACAGTGGTACAATTTCTATCCATACATCTGCATCTAATTTCAGGGGAAACAAGTTTATAAAGCTGAATCAAGGCCAGACGTTCCTGTGCAGACCGATAAAGGCCTTTTGGGAAAGCTGAAGAAGATCATCTCCTAAAGAAGAGATACTTTCGCCTTTATTCCTGTGTCGGTTTTCAAATTCGTTCAGCCAAAAATGTGGATGCTTTCCTGAATAACCAAATCTATCGGTCAGTCGAGAAACAAGGACACTAAAGTTGCGGCGTTCATGATGGGCTAAACTCATACAGAAGTTTCGGGCTGATCCCGTCAAAAAAGAGGCTAGGACGAGAACCTGCGTTTGCGAGTTCCATTGGGACAGATCTGAGCAATCCTCAAAGTATGATAAATATCGCTCAAAACTTGTGGTGCCATCAAATTTACAAGGGGTTATGATGGGCTCATGGGAAAATCTAGGCGGTGAAAAATGGACACTGCTGGGAAGATTGCTTTGCACAAACTTAGGACAAATATCAAAATTGTAAGAATGTGAAGGGCCATGTTGATCATCGTTGTGTTGCAGGTTGTGTAGATCTCTGGTTGATGTATCTCTCATTGAAGCATGCCTTGTATCCTCACTATAAAATTGAGAATCCTCACCATTCTCACTCTGTAAATCTCCATTTAAACTCTCTCTATCATGGGGATCTGAGGCTTGCAGGTCAGGGGAAAATTCAGGGTTGGGACCAGGGACAATCTCATGGCCACTCTCATGGTCTGAGGAAATCTCATAATTAAATGAAATCTCAGGAGCTGAGAAAGCCATTTTCAGGAAAAGGGGTGCTAAGAAAAGTGGGGCTTTTCCAGGCGGGGACGATGGACTAGCTTTGGCAATCACTAATCCTCGGTTCTGACACCAAAATTGTAGGCAGCCGGTGGTTTTAATTTGTCAGGATGCGGTTACCTACAATGGCTACTCTAAGCTTTTGAAACTCAACTACCAAGCCATGATAGCCGATAATTAGTTCCGTAAGCTGATCAGGATCGATATCGGCCTCGTCCTGATTTCTGCTACACGCAATCTATTGTAATAAGCTTTGGAAATCAACTACCAATGATAGTCAGTTTCACTAGCTGATCTAGACCGAGATCGGCTCGTCCAGATTTCTGCTGCACGCAATCTTGTTGATCGGAACTAAATGAAGCTTTGCAATTTAACTTAAAAAACGGGCCTCTGATTTTGACCAGGACAAAGGGGCAACTGCACATGTCACAGAAAATGGGGTTTTGGGCGTAAAGCGACAAGAGAAATTGGATAAACAACCAATTTCCATAGTCAAACGGGGTCTAGCAAAGCATCAATAGTCCGTCAATCATAATGAAGAGGACCTGTTGGTTTTGACTGACTTCAAAATGTGGGGTGATTGCAAATATCACAAGAAAAAGGGACTTCTGGCTTACAGTTAACAAGGCAAATTGGAAAGACTACCAATTTCCATTGTCAGAATGTTTCCAGTCAAACTTAAAAGCAGGTCATTGTAAAAAGGGGCTCCTGGTTTTGACTAATTACAAAGTAAAGGAAGGCAAATGTAATGCTAAAATTACATGGATTTAATAAACACAGAAAACAGACAAGTTAACTCATACAAAATAGACCAAATTCAACATACTCCCAAAGTACTCACTTTACTTATTCTTTAGCTTTAGCTAATTTCCACAGACAAACATTATTTCAAAAGGACACTCAAAGTCATGCAATTGACAATCAAAGTCATGCAAATGACAGTGTTCTAGTCCTCGGGACAAAAATGGCTAAATTGGGAAAGGGTCTGATTATTCTTCAAATCAAAACAAGGGACAACTGGCCAAAATGGACTAGGACTGTCGGTCCTCTAGAGCTCAGTTATGTACAAATAACCAAGGGAGAGGAGGCGACAGATGTTGAGTTGAAATTCTCTCCCTGAAAAGGGCTAGACCAAAATAAAGAAATATTATGGGGAAAGGGGGTGATCAGCAGCTCGTTTGGAGTGACGGGAATGCCAGAGAGTAAAATAAAGTTCCAAAAATATTATCAGTCTTACTTTTGTTTTGTTTTATCCAAAATAAATCCAAATCCTAATTTATTCCAATTTCACATAGCCTCCTATGGCAATCCCGTCCAAGCCGCTGATAAGTGGGCTCGGGAACGCGCTCGAGTATTTATAGTTCTGAGCATCTGCTCGTGCCGAATTGACCAATCAGAATTGAGCGGCGATTTTGAGTAATCAGGTCCTGACGGCTCATAAATTCTGAGACAAGATTCACTCTGACTTACACAAATGATAGAATCCAGGGAATAGAATAGCAATTCTCAATTCCCGAGTTTCTAAAGTTTGTTCTCGAGTACAAAACATAATGGGAAAAGGAGATTAATTTGCTGAAAACAACAATCTAACGCGGCGGAAAGCATTGTTCTCCATCCGCGAAAAACACAAAGAACTAGTTCCAAATATTATTACAAAATACATAAAACATACGGACAATTAAAATCGAAACATACATGACAAATATTATTTGATCCAAATTCTATCCAAACGGTCCATTAGAAATGCGATTTGAAGCGATAAAATTTTCCTACACCGCGATCACTCGAGTACCTACGGCGCGCTTTGCGACGAACGTAAACAAAGTGACCACCCTGCGAAAAATTCAAATAATGAATAGAACCTCAATAAATACAATTAAAGACCCAGCCCAGAATAAAATAGACATATTAATCTAGCATTTTCCGTCCAAATATATGCATGAAACAGTGAACTCGGCCCAAAAACGGAGGACCAAAATGACAACAACAATCTCGGAAAATTCCGATTCTAGCAATAGAAATTTTAGACGAGATACGGCTCGAATTCACTCAAAATCAGGCTGGATAGACACAGAAACATTCAAACAAAATGTACTTATAGGGAACAGCATGCCAGAAGTCCGATTCTTGGCAAAAAGTACCGTATAGCACTTTATTTCTGCGGGGTCCAAATTCTGCGGTTTTTCAAAAATCAGACGGATTAAATTTCTGCGGAACATATTTCTGCGGTCTCTCATTTTGCAAAATCAAAGATTTTATTTCTGCGTTATCAAATCAGTTTTAGTCAGTGTCAGACATAGTTTGAAAGACGATTCTTACCAAATATTCTAATTAATCCGTTAGGGTAAAGGGATAATCCCACTCATTTACCAGTACATGTATCTATAAAGGCGTTATTGGAAACAATGCCGTATACAGATAGGTGTGAAAAGAAAGACGTGTCAAACTGTTACCAACCAGTCAAACTTGTTAAATCTTTGTTTATTGATGAACTAAAATGTCTTATCCACAGCTAAGTTAAAGCCGTGGTTACACCATTTTTGAATAGGAAATCACCCCATTGTTATGATATTGCTCTTTCCATCGGGTGGTATCAGTTTAACTTGTCCATGTACTGACTAAATTTACAGACAACAACCTCTACATTCAGGAATAATATTCTGCGGATTTTATTTCTGCGGTGCCGTCCACGACCGCAGAAATAGCAGAAATAAAGTCCCCGCAGAAATAAAGTGCTATACGGTAAGTGACATCTGCGGAACAAGTGCACCTATTTTCGAACGTCACAAAATCCGGATGCAATTGTGCAGACTGGCTATTACACTAATCTGTAGTTACGTCATGTGACACTTATTGTCAGCGGGGGATCAATACATCTTAAAGGGACCCATGCTAGGTTGTCGGACATGGAAACATGTTAAAACATATTCAAGAAATATCGCATGAAATTATCAATTTGATTTATAAGGTCATTGCTATTTTAGGGAATTTTAAATCTTGTCTTTTTGGATCAAATATCGTCGGTTTAATTGCAAAACCTAGTATGTCGATTTTGCAAGTAAACCCTGTTTGCCCAGTTGGGATAATTCTGGCAGGTTTTGAGATATATTTATTAATCAGTACAAATGACCTTATTTGTGAACAATATGTCCTGATTTCAAGTAAAACCTTTCAGGTTGAGAAAAGTTATTACACTTTTTTCCTTCCCCTTTAAAATATTCAAAACGAGATACGAGGTTTTGCATTTACAACGACGATATGTATTTACAGTAGCATTTATGGGAAACTGGACATTGCTAGAAAGTGAGAAAAAAACTTGGTTCAAGCGCTAAAATGTCTTTCTTTCCGGCACTAGGTAATGCAATAATGAGATATGAGGTTTTACGTTTACAACGTCGATATGTATTTAAAGAAGTATTTGTGGGAAACTGGTTCTTGCTAGATAGTGACGAAACTAGGTTCCAGCGCTATTATGTCTTTGTTTTCGGCCCTAAGTAATGCAATGCACCACACAACGTTGTAAACGCTGACTGTCCCCATGTTGCTGTTATCCCTGAAGAACCTAACATGTGACCCTTTAAAGACTTTACATACACCGTGTCTGGTTACATGAGAACAACAATTCGATATAAAGTCCAGGCACAATATTATGCCGCTTTGTTTACCTAGACCCAGCACAGGTCAACCAGGTCCCGTATGCAAAAAAGTGAACATATGGTACGATAGGGGAAACTTTCCGGATTTAGAAAATTACATAAAAGATGAAAAGTGTTGGCCCTAGTCTGGCTGCGCGGACTGCGCAGACTGACTGGGGTCGATATTTTTCACACTTCTGATAAGTTCCCTTTAAGCGTGACGGGTCACATGTAAAGTCCAGACACGATATTATGCCGCTTTGTTTACCTATATAAACAAGGGGAAGAAGAGTTCTCAAATTTCTATAAACTTTTGTATGGATTGGTGAAAATTTTTCAGGTAAAAGACGCCGGCAAGATTCGAAACTCATATGCAAAACGTAGTTGTTTGGGGTTCATATGGTGTTGTTTACATAAGTAAACTTTGTAAACATTTGCCAAAATCGTGACCGAAGTATATGCGTTTTTACAGAACCACTGTTTTCCATTGGAAAAATAGTTGAAAAAAAAACACCAAACACAGCATTACAAAGTCCAAAGCTTATAAATTTTGCAGTAATTTTATTGCAACCATAAATGCCATTTAACCCTTTCCCAGACTAGACCCGATTTTGACATCCCTATCAAATATGGCTTGGGAAATAATTTGGACAAAAGAAGAAACTGCTGATAACCAGCAGTTTCTCCTTTTGTCTCAATATTTTCTGTGTTGTAATATACAAAAATTCTGCCTTTCACAAGATCTATACTATTGTGAGCAGTAGCTTTCCAATTAGATTACCCTATTTTTTGTCGTTTGGGCAAGGGTTAATGACTCCTTACATGCTTTATCATGTATTGTGAAAATAACGGGAACGGTTTTGAAACATTCCTCCACTATATACCTCACGATAGATGACCTGGCAGAGCAGCCCATCCTAATCGAATGGAATGCCATGCCAGGTCAATAATAGTCCGCTATATCTACATCAAATATAAACGTACAAACTACTTGTTATTTAACCCTTCTCGTGATGTTTATGTCAATTTAATGTTCTGACCAAAGCTAATTACTGATTACTTAACCCTTCTCATGCTGTTTATGTCAATTAAATGGTCTGACCAAAGCTTTGTCAGGCAGTTATTGACTAAGATCAGCCTGTGAGGACGTGCAGTCTGATCCAAGTCTACACTTTCTGCTTTCTACTTCATTATTATGGCAAGAAATTGGGCGAATCTTATTGAATGTATCTTAAATTGGGAGTTTGTTAGAAGTAAAATCCTAATTCAACAGGTCTCGGAGAAGTCAGCATCTAAATCGAATGAAATTAATATTTCCTTTCTTAGATTGTTTTGAGCAATTATCAAGGAATTTAGCAAGTCATGTCACATACACAGTGGTTCATGGCTAATGTTGGCTTACTACGTTGATTATTTACGTTTTCTTCTTTTATAAACAGGAAGTTCAGTGTCATCATCGCATGATAAGGAACATTCCCTTTTATAGATTGTTTGTGGAGTTATCAGGGAATGTAACAAGATCGCCAGGTGCCATTTTGCTGCATTGTGAAGTGGTCGAATAGCAAGAGAACGACGGAAACAAACAAAAGCATTTTGGACTTTATTTTTCTGCATGAAGATCCAGCCTAACAAGTTTAAAGCTGTTTCTCTGTGTCCCAGATTCTCATACTTATTGTTAATGAGATGTTGAAGGTTGTCTATAGCGTCCTGTTTGTAGACTTGTTTGTTTGTTTTGTCATACAGAATATACTGCAGATAGTACAGATATACTTTAGAATCAACAACAATCCAGTCAAACCAGCAGTCACCATATTCCTCTCTGGATCCAGGTGGTGTGTACACAGAACGGTACATCTCATACCGTAAAGCTGCAGGGACAAGGTTGGCTTCAGATGAAAGAAATATCATACAGGCTGCTGTACATTCTCGACAGAATTCTTCAAACGATAGATTGTCGGTGACTATTTTCTCTGCCAGTGGTTCATTAGTATATCTTTGATATGGATAACAACCACACATCGACATCACATATGGTTTAAGCCTAGTCTCACAATCCTGGAGAATTTCCTGACATCTATCTAACTTGTCACATTGAAGGTATAACGATGCAACAATAAGTCTTGACGAGATGAGATCGCAATGTCCACGAAGCTGAATTTCCCGTGCTAACGATTGTATTGCTTTATTTTCATTTTCCCACTTAATGTGACCGAGTATATTTGAACATTTTACAAGAATGATAATATTGCAAATGTATGGTATAAACCTGTCAAGAGCCATTCTCACATCTATGGGTTTGTGTTCTGTGATAACTGTCGTCTGTTCTAGATATTGTAAAATGTGGTTTGCGAGGGAAACACGTTCTGAAGGTGTAGCTGCATCATCTATAAAGCGATATGCCCATTTTCTAGCCCTTGACAACGAGATAATTATGTTCAAATGAAAAAAATGTCCATAATATTGCTTCAGCTCCAGCTTCTTCTCTTCTAAACGTCTGCCTGATTGACTAAATGTGAGTAACATTCCTAAATTGTCACATTTAATCTCATACAGAAATTTTACACCGTTTAACAGTAATTCTTGTATAACAAGAGAAAGTCTTGTCAACGTTGATTTATCTAGTTTGTCGAACATATTTTCACCTTTGATAAAATAATTTGGACAATTTTCCTGTCTAACCCAATCTAGAAGAAGCCTTAAACATTCAAGTATACAGTATACTAGATTATTTATTGTCCATTGTTCGACGCCACGGTTTTCAGCTAAATGCCAAATACATGTTTTACAATGATAGGAGGATAATGATTTACCAACTCTTGGTTGTATAATGCCCTTCTTTATCATCTTTAAGAGAACATAACACTTGTGTTGTGTTGGGTTTAAACTACACATTAGATCTCGTTCCTGCAATGATAAAGATATCCTCCATTCCGGTTCATTATTGTCACTCTTAGGGTGTGAGGCACCTACAAAAAAGCATCCATATGAACCCATTCTTTGTATCTGTTCCTGCGATGGCCATTGATAGGGACGAGGTCTGTGTAACCATTCATCAGCAAAACTTGGGATAGTCCGACATCTATAAGCACGAACGATATCCAATTCCCCTCTACCTTCACCTGCTGGTGTCACTCCTCAACGAAACGGGCCTATTAAATATATAGTAAAATGGGTCAATTTGGCAGCTTCTAGCTCCTCTCAGAAGTCTTTGTGGCATCTTTTACTTAGTCTGCCTGACAGACCATTTCTTTGTCTTTAATTTACTACCAAGAAAGTGGTATCAATAGCACCATCAGCTAAAATCACGCACCCGTGAACACAGCCACCCTTGAAATTTGCCATCTATTTCGGGATCTGCATGTGACACACCCCCATGAAAGGTCACGACCGCGCAAGAAACTAGTTCCCAACAAATTCATTAAAACACATCCTAGCAGTACACTGATGGTCTGCCAGTGTACAGAACCACATTTCATACATCTGCCTATTCTATAGACACAGAATCAATGCAACAAAAGGAGCGAATCCATTTTTGACGGAACTATGTTTGTATACTACGACCCGGAAGCATTTCCCGTTGTGGAGTGTCTCCTATATAATGAAGGATTTTACAAAAATTTTACCAAATCTGTCTCAGGTCAGTGCTTTGTGGTGTTTCCAAAGAGAAAACATAAAAAAAAGTCTAAAATTTGTCTCTAAATAACAACCAAGTGGCATTTTAAAAAGGGCCCCCCCCCTTACTGCAAAACGATGTCTTTAATGCAATTCTGGGTTGAGACCTCCCTGGCTTACTGGAATTGGAATAAATCAGGAATTTATTGTCAGATTTCCAAAAAATAAAAAGATACTTACTCTGTCGTCCTTAAGCTTTCACAGTAAGATGCATTTTTTGAAAATATTGCATAAAACAATGCGGAAAAAGGGGCTATTTTAAGACAAATGTCCCTTTTCAGGCTGAAATCCTATTTTTATCATTTATATACATTTTAAACTGTAAAAACTAAACTCGCATTTTGTAAAAGTAATACTTTAGTGCAGATATATATTTTTACAATACAATGAATAAAAACAAAGACTGTTTTGGGACAGGAAATGGCCACTACTGGCCAATTAAGCCTCTTAAATAGGATTATGACCAAAGTAAGTATTGGGGAGAGTTAAGGGTTTTTCGCCTTTTCCTACGATGTTTTGAATGTCGAAATACAGCAAATCGTTACTATGCAATTAGTAACACTATTTAAAACGAAACTCGTAACTCCTGTGACAAATTAGCAGAAACAGGGCACGTAAAAAGGGGCCAAAATGACAAAATTATCGATTTTCTACTAAAATTTGTTATTTTGTGGACCTAAAAAATCTTAAAAACGATTGAAATATATTACACAAGATTCTTGGTGCTATTTCCCGTCTTCAGATATTCAAGTTAGCTGAAAACTGTGTCTTTGAGAAGGAAAAACAAAGGTTTTAAAGACAATACAAATGTGGAAAACACACGAAACAGAAATCAATAGTAAAATAAGTCTTTATAGGATAAAGGGTTTCTGCAGTCTATTTTCATTTAAAAATGCTTTCAAAATATCTTTGAAAATCATAATTACTGCATACGTGTTTCTCCTACTTGAAAATGATTTTGTATAGGAAATAGAAGGAAATCACGAAGGGGGGGCATACAAAAATGGGGGGGGGGGGCTAAATGTTAAACATTAAAAAGTAATTTTCTGTTATTGAAATGGTTAAATATGTATTAAATCGATTTAAAATCCAGAATTTTGTAATAATTTGCTTTAACTATTGTGCGATAAGCAAAACAAAGGGCATTTTGTGCAAAAAAAGGTTCATTTCAAATCAAATTTAATGAAAAAATTATGTCACGCACCTTTTTAAATTTAGGCGGGGTGTTTCTGGGATAAAGGGTTTTTCGCCTTTCCAACGATATTTTTAAGCTAGTTTCGCCTTGAACTAGTACTAAATGGAATTACCTATCCAAAAATACATAGGAATTGACAACACAAGCAATCGAGCCCATTTGATGTGGTTTCTAACGTTGTCTTTGTTCTTTTTAACATTTTTTAATTTTTTTAAATTCAAGTTAAAATATGACGTAAATTTCGAAAATATGGTTTATTTTTCACATTTTTTTTACTTTCAGATCAATTGAAGCAACTTCAAACACAAAAATGTGGCTAAAGTTGAAATTTCGTAATTTTCACTTCTGGCTCATATAGGTGTCACTCCTCAACGAAACGGGCCTATTAAATATATAGTAAAATGGGTCAATTTGGCAGCTTCTAGCTCCTCTCAGAAGTCTTTGTGGCATCTTTTACTTAGTCTGCCTGACAGACCATTTCTTTGTCTTTAATTTACTACCAAGAAAGTGGTATCAATAGCACCATCAGCTAAAATCACGCACCCGTGAACACAGCCACCCTTGA
Organism: Fragum sueziense; assembly: GCA_963680895.1. NCBI lineage: Eukaryota > Metazoa > Mollusca > Bivalvia > Cardiida > Cardiidae > Fragum > Fragum sueziense. Next base: position 39,610,550 of record OY804608.1, on the reverse strand, counting down.
AATTTGCCATCTATTTCGGGATCTGCATGTGACACACCCCCATGAAAGGTCACGACCGCGCAAGAAACTAGTTCCCAACAAATATATTAAAACACATCCTAGCAGTACACTGATGGTCTGCCAGTGTACAGAACCACATTTCATACATCTGCCTATTCTATAGACACAGAATCAATGCAACAAAAGGAGCGAATCCATTTTTGACGGAACTATGTTTGTATACTACGACCCGGAAGCATTTCCCGTTGTGGAGTGTCTCCTGCTGGAACGTTATCTGCAGGACCGTGTCTTTCTGTGTTTATTAATACGTTATGAACATGTTTTAAGAGTATCCGTCCATGCTGATCTGTAATTTCTCTATGAGTTACTTCCCTTTCATTAGTTGTCTGTTTGGTCCTGTTGCGTACTGACTGAAGTTTCACGTATCCAGGTTTGGTGTCATCAGATAACATTAACAAAGCTCTTCCGTCTACAGGTGCATCATCGATATTCTCTACGACTTGGGGACGTTCATCACACCACAACATATCTATATCTGACTGTAGTCCAGGTGTAGTGGTTCCCTCATAATTACTACCAAATATGTACACGGGTCTCACACCATCCTTAATTACTTTATCTACAGCAGTCTGCAATATTTCCCGTACCGTCGCCGTCTCCCTGTATCCTTCTCTCACCTCCTCGGACGCACCAACAACATCAAGTACTCGATACAGATGGGATGATAGGTCTACATACACATCAGTCTGATCTGAGTCTGCAAAAAGTAATCAAACTAATGAGTTCTTTCTCATGTAAACGTTGTTATGAAAGAAAATGTGTTCATGTGACTGAAATGTTTATAATTGTTAAAATATTTATTATTACAATTTAAAAAAATGTTTTATTAATGTTGTTGCTGTTATTGTTTTTGTTGTTGTTTTTTTTTGTTGTTGTTGGTGGTGTTGGTATTGACGATGACGATGATAATGTTATTTTGCCTCTCCATATATGAATACTCACCATTGTGTAAATACGTCGCCATTGTTTATACATGTAGGTCAGACAGGATGTGGATGTGCTTTATCTGGAATTGAAAATGGTGGAATGAAACAAAGTCAGTTCTTTAACCCAAACAGATGCTAGTTTCGACGTCCCTAATATGGAAGGCTTAAGAAACATTGAGACAAAATAAGAAACTTCTAATAACCATCAGTTTCTCCCTTTGTCTCATTATTTTCTATTTTATATCATTCACAACTACCCGGTATTACCTTAGCATCGGACTCTTATTCATGAGGCCCCTAGTTTGATACCCGACAGCAGCAAACATCCATACTGGCATTTGTCATCACCAATGGTTGGATTATCGAACACATAATATGGACGAAGTAGCTCGAGTCTCGGAAAGGAACATGTACTTAGCAGTGGTATGAGAAACGACAGGAATCCATAGCTAGGTGCTCCAGTCGCTGAGAGAATGCATCGGGTTTTACCCTCCACTTGATAGCCAAAATCATGAGATGGCACGTCAATTCAAAGTCATATCCGACATACTTGGGTGTAAAATTTGATTGATAGAATGTGTAGTTTTAAATTCCACCTCACATCTACACTGGTGATGAACTCGGCCAAAGCGTGGGACGTTTTTTTCGCGATCATAGTATTCCGTCGGTGTTGTTCGATAAAGCCGTAGTTATGAGATTTTATAACAACACAGACGGTTTGTCAATACATATCGGTTAACCCGGTCTATTTTTAGAACAAATTCATTTTTATTAGAAAAACTATCCAATCAGATCTTTAAAGTCAAATTTAAACGCAAAATAGATGTACCTTGTTGTAGCGAAAAACGTCCCTCGCTTTAGCCGAGTTCACCACCAGTGATCTAAGGCGAAAGCCATATTGAAAATGGGCATCGGTTTTAAGGTAGTCCATCCCTAAAAGAATCATGCGATGTCGGAACATTACGGGCGCCGTCATGAACATTCGGTGGTGGAACCACCGCCGAATGTTTACGTCCTCGCCCGAATAGGTTCGGATACTTAACGAATGTTAACGACGCCACTCGAAGAATTCAAAAGTCCCCTGAACCCCACTATAGGCGTACTACCTTAATTCTTATCCGAGAGACTAGGATGGCTGGTGACCTTACAAGTGAGATTGTTGTTAGAGGTAAAGCGCAATACCACGGTGGATAATCAGATGACTCAGAGTTTCAGAAAATCGTCAACATTTTTGTTGATACATGAACAATTTGAATTCCGTTCGAAGCAGAGAACTTGGGATAATGTCAGAAATAAGCCGTACGTTGTAGATTTTTGAAAAATCAACTGATTAAAAAGTTATTGAAGATAAACCAAAATTTTGGTTTATTTTCAATAAGTTTTTTATCAGTTTATTTTTCAAAAATACACCACATCCATCTAATACATGACGTCTGTCCACCTTCTCTGTTTCAAACCGAATTCAGATCGGTCCAGTATTAACAAAGTAATTGGAAATTTTCTAAAATTGTTGTATTACGTGATTATCCACTGTGAATACTACTGCACTAAATCAGCCATGACGAGGCAACAGTAGTTTAGGCCAATCCAAATTTATTTCTGTTGAAGACGACAGTTTCAAAAGAATAAAAAGTACATTTTGGGTATATCAGTGTAAAAAACATTAAAGGAAATGAAGAAATCACATGTCAAACTCAATTTCTTCTTTTCAACAATGTTTTTTGATACTATTTTGGTTGAGCGCCAGAACGCGTCACTTTGTAGGAACGAGATAATGGTTATTCACAAAAATCAATACGTATTAGATAGACGTTTGATGTCACGCACCATTTACGGCACCAAGGCCTGTTCAACTTACCTATTCATTAAGACTTTTTCAATCCACAGACTTGTGTCTACTTACTACACATGTATGTCGATGAGAACCTGAAAACATATTGGTTACGAGTACGTTAGTGTTGGTAAGTGGTCACTAGTCTTCCATTTATCAAATGGACTTGACATCCGTCTATTCGAACAATTGGGGGACATATTCGACACAATAGTGGACACATATTCTTGACTTATGTTTGCATCACAAGGTCGATACCAGAGTCTATACGAATATTTCAGGAATTTCGGATTAATAAAGCTGGGCCGTATATTCTCTACGACTGGGAGACGTTCATAACACAACAAAATATCTGTGTCCCAAAGTAGTGGTACCCTCATACTGACTACAAACTGTGTACCAGCATAGCTCACAATCTTCTGTTACACTATCTGTAATAGTATGCAATATTTCCGTTACCGTCGCCCAATCCCCGTATGCTTCTCTCACCTCTTCGGACACACCAACAGCATCAACTACTCGATACAGATGAGATGACAGGTCTTGATGCGCATCAGTCTGATCTGAGTCTGCAAAAGTTTTTCCAACTTATGGGTTTTCTTTCTCGTTTCAACGTTTTTATGAAAGAAAATATTTTTGTGATACAGAAAAAAATGGTTATAAGTATTTATAACAATTGTAGAAAATTGTTGTTGTCGTTGTTAATAGTGTTTTTTGCGAATACTCACCATCGTGTAAAGATATCGCCATCATTCAGGCATGTAGGTCAAACAGGACGCAGATGTGCATTATCTGGAACAGAAAATGGTGAATTGAAACTAAAAAAGTTCGTTAAAGTGACATTTCAGAATTTTTTGTTATGAATTTTACTTTTATTTTTATCTGAAAGAGCATATTTACTTATGAAAATTCTGAAAATTTCAAGCCCAAATATTGCGCCGTTTACGAGAAATTTATATTTTTGTGTTAAAAGTGAACACATTGTTGTGGACACCAGTTTGGATTTATATGCAATATATCGATTATGTCTCAACTTTAAATGTGTTTTTCTCGCTTATTGGCAAAAACTTCAAAAAACTAAAAGTATGTATACTCATTAGAATAATCAATCTTGGCATCAAGACATACTTTAAAAAATTGAAATTGGAATGAAATGTCCCTTTAGGGTAAAAATTACTTTTCAAATTAATCTTAATATTTGAACAATATATTAGTCTAGTCTATTCTAATACTAGGATTAAACAAGAGCTGTCTCAGGAGAGCAAAACGCGATTATCAAAGCGCTGGATAGTGAAAAATTACAAGTTCGAAAGGGGTAAAAATCCATTAAATAAAATTTCAGAGTAACAAATACTCCCCTAGAGGCTGATAATATGGGCACGAAAGTATGTGCAAAGTTTGAAAGCAATAGCTGTTACAGAAAAAATATCACAGATATAATAAGTTGCACTCAAAAACTTGATCAAGAAGTTTAAGTTCCAAAAGACTGGAAATTCGATTGAATTAAATATCAGAGTAACGAATCTTTGCCTAGAGGCTGATTTTATGATCACACATGCGTGTGCAAACGCAAACTTTCAGAGCAATAGCATTAGTAGAAACAGAGATTTGAGAAACTTGTACGTGGAAACTGAATCAAAGCATTTTGCCGACGCAAACGCCGACGCTGACGCCCAGGTGTCCGGAAGCTACCCTATTCTGTGAAAAGTCCCGCTAAAAATTGAAAGAATAACCAAGATAAATCAGGTTATCGATCGTTCTGAAACATATTTGTGAAAACTATCACATGTTATTTATATGTACAGTCCATACGTACTCGTTTGAGTATAAAGACATCTACATTTTTGATCGACGTCGGAATTTTTCGTGCGACGTCGTTAAAATTCGTTAAGTATTTGAATCTATTCCGACGACATCGTGAACATTCGCCGAAAAATTTCGACGTCAGACGATTCTTATTAGGTGTGGACTTAAACGATTAAAAAGTAAATTCAATAAAAATACAAATATTAATAAATAATAATAAATATTTTAACTTACAATTCACTACACAATGTAATCAATGGTGACATATCACGTCATATTGTTTTTATACAATCTTCTCCATTTGCGACAAGGTAAATCTGATATGTCGTTTTAGTTAAGATATCGGTGCACTATTCAGTTTCTAGATCTTTCGACACTAGCAGTGTGAAATATACCATGTTAAAGACCTTCTTACAAAGCGCCCGCTTTCAAACACCTTAACAACGCACTGTTAGTTAATTATAAGAGAAGCGACCCGAGGTATCTACATATGTAATGACCTCGCTACGGAAATATTCTTCCCATACTTTGAACTTATGACGATTATTGACGAAAATTAATTCGTCACGTGTGAAATAGAATTTAAATAAAGTTTGGTCTGTCTGTAATCTGATATCACAAATGTCGTCAGTGAAAAGAAAAGAAATTATTTTTTGAAAACGTGACAGTATTACATTTCGAAATGAATATGTTTTAACACTTTACTCAACCCACCTGATAGAAAAAAAAGTAATTACTAACTGAAAAAGGTAAAGGCTGATGACCTATACTTTCTCCTTTATCTTTAATACTTTCGATACTAAATCCTGCAATTATCATACTTTAGTCAAATTCATTTTTCGTGTGCATCTCCGTTCAGTTTTGGACTTGTGTAGGCTTTTTCTTTGGGACAGGTTTTAAATGAGTTCTATCGAAGTTCAATTATTTGGTAGGCCCCTATTATAGAACATTAATTTGTGTATTTATATCTAAATATAGATCTTACATATATAACGTTAACCAAAGTCATCTGCATATATGTAATTACCCCTCTTCAGTCATATTTTATGTAAAGACTCTCAACTTACAGACTGAGATATCACATATCAATTTTGGTGGGGTATACCTTTGAATATATTTTACCCTTTTTCTAAACAAGGCTTGGTTTTGATTCCAGAACAAGGTTATGGGCAAGGAGAAAAATCGGTTAAGGCAATTATAACCTTTACTTTCATTGTATTTGCATTCGCTGATAACAATAGTCTGCTCCTACTGACGTCTGAATTTTTCGAGCGATGTTTTAAGCATTCGGCGATGGATAGTGCCGATTTTTCTGATCCGTTTAGATTGGATATCACTAATGACGCACGAAAAGTTCAGACCTTGCTTGAATGTCATTGGGGTGGACTGGTTTAAGTTCAGTTGAGACATATCCAGAGTTCGACACATCCGATTTTGTTCTGTTTCAATTAAAATGACATTTGACCCATATTTGTTTCTCATCAAGTACGTTCATCATCGAAATATAGTAGGAAAAGGAAAAAATGCTCGGGACGAACAATTTCTATCGTTTTCTTACTATATTTGTTGATTAATATTGTTTTGAAATTACATGAATTTAGTTTGATTTTTTTTTTTTTTTTTTTTTTTTTTTTTTTTTTTTTTTTTTTTTGCTGTGGACGGGACTAGATTTTACTTCCTTCGACTGAAGCAGACATTCGACTTATCCAATGTCGATATAACGAGTATCATCTGTATTTGATTTAGTCGTCTGTACATGATCTTTAATTGGACAATCAGTTACATGTTTGGGTTAGGGTTAGACTATAAACAAACCTGGTATTCTCGATTTGTAAAGGTTTATAATCGATTCACTATTAAACGAGAAAAATTACAGTTGAATTGCTTTATCAAAACAACTGAAAATTTTCTCGTTTAATTGTGAATCTATTATAAAGATATCAAACTTTTGTCAATATTTAAATATTCGTTTGAGTGGTCTTTTGTTTTGTGTTTTTATGGCTACATACCGATGTCAAGACCTATAAAAGTGATTATATATGGGGAAATATTGGATTGACCATTAAAATACATACATATATTAGGCGGGGGGCAGTGGGGCCTACCATGCACCCCCCTAGACTTTTTGCCATGGGTGCCAAAATGTTCCTTAGGTCCTACTTGTTGAAAATCAGAGGTGCCCCTAAGAAAAAACTCATTCCCGCTATATGAAACAGCACCGTTTCCATGGCAACCCCTATGCGCTTTTGAGACAATGACAATACTTGAAAAAACATCAATATCTCCGCTTATAGATATAGTAGATCAGTGCTTTTGGTATCAAAATGAAGCTGAGACATTGTTCTTGAATTTGGTATGTGCATATGCAAATTAGCTAATTTGCATATGCATGATTTTTAAGATTTAATTAAAAAAATTGATGAAATTTTCGTCGTTTTTTAAAAATATAATACGAAAGTAAGCTATTTCTCACTTATTTAGTGGGTTACATTCACAAGTTTGGTATCGAATTAAAGCCTAGACATCCCTCCTTAATCTACATAAGTCAATTTAGCTATTTTTTGCATGCATGATTTTAGTGATTTTTTTTTAAATTTTGACGAAAAATTTGCATATTTATGAATATTGATACATGTAGTTCTTTCAAGCCTTCTAGAAGGAATTACTCACTTTGTATTTGTAAAACCTCATTTACTAAACAGGAATAGGCATTTTAATGTCATTTTACTGAACCAGAGTGCATTAAATTATATTATAGGGTGCGGTTTCCATGGCAACATATCTTGAAAAATGGGCTTAGAGGGTGTTATAGGAGAAAGAGCTTTTGTTCACTAAGTCCTGGATGCAGACTGACAATTAATGTTTTAGATTGATGATTAGACACCCATCTTTACTTTTTTGAATAGTTATGCAAATTAGCTAATTTGCATATGCATAATTATGAAGAATTAATTAGAATAGTTAATTTAATTAACATCAATTTTCGTGAGTGCAGCTGGAAAATCAGATGTAGCTCTCATAGTTCTGAATATATATTAACACTTTTGGTATCAAAATAAAGCCTGGATATTTTTCTTTATTTTCCAACACAGTAATGCAAATTAGCTAATTTGCATATGTATGATTTTAAAGATTTTATTAGTATTTTTCATGATTTTTTTGCAATTTCTATAAAGAATAAAACAGAAAAATAAGCTTTAGCTAATTAAGTTGGCGGTGTACAGTTACAATTTGGATATCAAAATGAAGCCTAGACATTCATCATTGTTTTCAGTGGTGCAATTTAGCTTATTTGCATATGCACAATTTTTTAAATATATATTTATAAACATTTCACCGATTATGGAATATCTAATACATACCTAATACATACAGCGTTGTCAAACTGTATGGAATGACTAAATCATATCTTTATGTATCATTTCATGTCGACAAGATAATTAAGCATTTTGAGGATTTTTTTACAGAATTAGTTTTAATTACAATACCAAGGGCTACGTTTTGTAAAAAATTACAGGAGAGGGAAAAACAAATCTCTTAAAATTAAACATTTTAGAAAAATTGAATTCTAAATAACTTTTTTCATTATAGAAATTTGAAACCAAACACATTAATTGTATTCCTTCCTTAGGCTTCAGAAAATTAAAAAAAAAAGGGAAAATTCTTAAAAATGCAATTACATGAGTTTTGCTCTAGGCCTGGATAACCATGAAGGTGTCGTTTCCACACATACATGTTTTCCATTAATCTAAAAGCAGTTAGCGGTAGCAAGAGAAAAAGCTATAACTCACCAAGTTCTTGGTGTAGACTTACAATTTGGATATCAAATAAAGTCAGTCCATCTTCTTTTTAGCATGTATGCATATTAGCTAACTTGCATTAGCTATATTTCAAATGAATTATCACAATTAACTTAGACCCTTTTCTTTAATTTTTGATAACTCCAGAAATATACAATGAATTAAAGATTCAAATTGTTGAATGACTTGATTATATTGAATATATCATGCATCCCTAAAGTCAGGAATTAATAGTTTGTATATCAACCTTTTTGTATAGCTTTTTATGTATACCTTTCCTGCTGCCTGTCTGTATTATTAATGGTGAAAAAAAAGTTTTTTTAAACACTTCTCATGTTTTTAAGTTATTTTGCTTAAATTTAGTGCATGTATGTAGGTACATCCCACAAACACTCACTATTTAGCACCGAAATAAATGGCATAAATGTCAAGGTCATAATTCAAGTTCAGAACAATTGCCCTAAGACCCTGCATTGATACAACAGTGCTGCATCTCGTAAAATGGAAATTGTGCATTTTTCTCTATTGAAGGAAAGCATAATAATATCTATAATTTACTTGATAAAACCTTTGGGTCTTTTTCCTGTGTTTGATTGGGTTTCTGGTTAGAATAATATTGAATGTGTTCCTCTCATGCAAATCTCCAACTTAATTACCTGATATTGCTTTCCCGTTTGATGCCTACAATCATTTATGTCACAAATCTATGATGTGCAGACATTACAATATCATGAACCTCATAATCCTGGCTTCCACTCAAATGTTTGTCAGACTTGAACTTCTTGCCTCTCTTAATCTGACTTATATTATATGTTATATATTTTTAAATTTATCCTCTGTCTAAGACAGTCTCTCTTACAACACTCATAATGCTGTCTTCTCTTTCATTTTTGCTACAATATTTCAACTATTTCTAATTTCTTGTTCATGTTTGGAATACAACCCTTACGAGTAAGAGTTTGATTGAGTCCTTTCAAGTCAGTAGTCATAGGTACTGTGCTTCAAATGACTCTACTTTTTGACTAAGCAATTGTAACTCATAGTCTTCACCGTCTTCTAACCAACAACAGTCTCAGAAAATCTGTTTCTTCACATTGTCAGACACTGTCATCTCTCTAGAACCTTTTATCCTTATCCTATCTTTCATTTAAGACAAGGAATCTCCATTCATCTGAGCTGCATGCAGCATCATATTCCTACTCAGACCATTACTTGGCCAATCTATCCCCTTCTCTCTTTAAATATGAAACTCTATTATTACTCTGTGATCTCTAATATCTTTTTTAAGATTTAGTTTGATGGTCGAGACAGAACAGTAAGTTAAAGGTACCAATTCTCCCGCCTCATACAGCTGATTGTCTTCTTTCACACAGGATGACTTCTCCTACTGTATCCATAAGCCATTGTTCCTTAAAAAAAGTCACAAAATTACAAAAAAAAGTTACAAAATTCCCTAAAGCACCAGTCATGTCTTTGTACATAAACTCACTCACCCATTTCCGAGTTTCATATTTAACTTGCAGGTGTAGAAGCACTGACCACTTAAATGGGCTGCCTTCCAGCTACTCACTCACCCATTTCCGAGTTTCATATTTAACTTGCAGGTGTAGAAGCACTGACCACTTAAATGGGCTGCCTTCCAGCTAGCTGTCTTGCTGCACATGCATGGCCGTTCTCACTCCCTTCTTCAATTTACTCTGCATAGCCGAGATAGCTCAGTCGCTAACGACCGAGTCTATCAATTCAGGGTTCGTGAGTTAGAATTCCTGCTTGGTCAATACACATTCTGCCATTTGTCTATCACCAATGGGTGCTAATTATCTTTGTGAGAATGCAGTTTGAGGCTCTGATTCGATATTGTACTGGTGGGAAGAAATACCTAAAATCCATAGTTAGGTGCTCGAGATGCTATATGACCATAACAGTTCAAGCGGTGTTAAACCCCAATCAATCAATACATCAATCCAATTGTTCTTTTCATATGTGTTGGTATATTCGGTTCTATAAGGCCCCTCTCTGACAGTTGCTTCCATTTCATCTAAGTCCTCCCTCATCTGCGCGTACCTGTGACCTGCATGTTGTACTCCCGTTTTTATTGCCCAATTGGATCTCTTAGCATGTCCGTACCATCTGATCCTCCTTTCCCTCAAGAGGCCGGATTTCTAAGTCTTCAGGACCATGATGTTTGCGTAACTCGCTTGAGCTTGGCCGAGCCCGGATAGTTCAGTCGGTTACGTCGGAGTCTGTCAACCCAGGGGTCTCGAGTTCGAACCCCGGCTCGGCCAGAATCCATTCTGACATTTGACAAAAGTCATTTGTCTCTCACCAATGGGTGTGAATCATCTATGTGAGAGAGCAGCTGGAGGCTCGGTTTGGATATTGTGGTTGTACTGGTGCGAGAAATACCAGGAACCCACGGTTAGGTGCTCCAGCCGCCGCGATATGACCCTGGTAGTTGAAAACGGCGTAAAACCCCAATAAACTCAAACTCGCTTGAGCTGGTATTGGAGATATCCTGTGGTTGTATGCTGCTGATCTGAATAATCATTGTAGTGTCATTTCGCTTCAGATAGGCTTGGAAAGGTCTCGCTTGCGTTAATCATGACACTTCTGAGATAGTTTTAGTATATTTTGTCTCCTGTTTGGTAGGAGAGGCAAAGGATTGTTATTATTTTCTCAAAAGCCATTCACCTTAAAGACAAGCATTTATCATAAAGAATGCTCTTACCAGTGCTTTTGTACTCAATACATGCTTTTTAGCCTACCTATATCTGTTCTACCTTATCTTATTGAACCTTGTTACTTGTCATTGAAAGCAAAACAATGTGATAAGATGTACATGGAATTTAGGTTCAGGTCTATTAGAATTTCGGTTCAGGTCTATTATGTTACTTATGGATCATGTTTGTATGGAGAGTATATATTGAGATTACTTCCTTGTGACAATAAAATATTCTCTTTTCCCCTTTTTGTTTGCTAAGTTACCTTCTAACATTAGATAGTTGGCTTACATGTTAAGTTTCGTCGTTAACTCATTGTTCATGTCTAGTTGCATAATGGATTGTGATAATTCAGTGTCATCCATGCTCTCCTCTTTTGGGTAAATCAAAGCCAAACTCGCTTTGATCTGAATTCGTCTTTTTTCAAACACTTTCTTTTTCACAATATTCATACAGCCAGACAGAAAGACGCAAACATAAAAAGGTTACAAACTATTAATTTCAGAATATTTGACATCAAAATATAACATGAAAAGGTCCTTCAACAAAGTCAAATTTGCTATATATATATCTCATAAGTGTTAACAAAAAGAAAAAATTCATTAAATATCATTATTCAAACACATTTGCAAGATAGCTAATGTAAGTTAGCTAATCTGCATAAGTGATCAAAACAATAAAGATGGATTTTTGATACCCATATAGTGAACGTGCACCCAGGACTTGGAGAGCTATAGCTGTTTCTCCTGTCCCCTAAACTGTTTTAAGGAAGATATGTTTCTATGGACCTTCTTGTATGGAACGCCGTAGCTGTCTTTTCTTTAAAATGATCATATTGTTAAGTTCACTCTGATTATGTTGACTTCATTTAATATGTTGTTCAGTTAACATGCTGTTTTGTTATGTCATTTTCTTACGATGGTCGGTCGACATATCATTATGTTGGCTTCATTTAATATGTTGTTCAGTTAATATGTTATTTCATTCTGTCAGTAAGTAATACTGTTCGGTCGACATATCATTATGTTGACTTCATTTAATATGTTGTTCAGTTAACATGCTGTTTTGTTATGTCATTTTCTTACGATGGTCTGTCGACATATCATTATGTTGACTTCATTTAATATGTTGTTCAGTTAATATGTTATTTCATTCTGTCAGTAAGTAATACTGTTCGGTCGACATATCATTATGTTGACTTCATTTAATATGTTGTTCAGTTAACACGTTGTTTTGTTATGTCATTTTCTTATGGTGGTCGGTGGACATATCATTATGTTGGCTTCATTTAATATGTTGTTCAGTTAATATGTTATTTCACTCTGTCAGTAAGTAATACTGTTCGGTCGACATATCATTATGTTGACTTTATTCAATATGTTGTTGAGTAAATACGTTGTTTTATTCCGATGATGGTGGGTCGACATATCATTATGTTGACTTCATTTAAGATGCTATTGGCTCAACTCGTTATTCTATTCAGCCAGTTTCTAATGATGTTCGTTCGACATACCATTATTCTGGCTTCATTGATATGTTGTTGAATAAACATGCTATTTTATTGTGTCCATTTCTAATGATGCTCGGTTGACATATATAATAATAAGCTGACTTAATGTAATATATTGTTGAACTGAAATGTTAATTTGTAGGCTTTATTTAACCCTTTATCATACAACGACGCTTTTTGACACCCCCGAGAAAAAAGGTTGGGAAAACCTTGTGTGACGAGCAATTTCCTCATTTCCTTCAATGTTTTAAATACAAAAAGACTAAACTATGTAAAATGTCATGCACTTGAAATTGTCATCTGCAGAACATTATGATATGCAAGATTTTTGTGCTAAAAATAGACTGAGTTTACCGTTATAATTTGATAAGCCGTCGGTGTTTTCTTTTTTATAAAATCTCGAAACTACGGCTTGAATTAAGACGTATTTACAAGATTTTTTTATAACAACACCTACGAACTACTATAGTTTGTCCGAAATTACGTGACGGTTAACTTGATAAAATAGGTTACTATTCGTTCGCGACGTCGCACGATAAACTGCAACGCCGCGTGAGTCAAGAGACGCGGCAACAATGAAAAATGTAAATCTCGTACAATAACCACATTGATGATTTTTTTGTAAAAAGCGCCTAAAAAGGTGTTTTTTGCAAGCACACAAAATTGTGTTAGTTTGTCAATAACTGTTTCAATTAGGTGCAGCTTGAAGTATAGATTACACGTAACAAGTAAAAAAAAAGACAAAAAAAAACCCTCCCGTGTATCCATTTACACTGGGTGAAGAGGAAAAACGTGGAATAACGTTTTGCTCAGAAAAAGTCCCGTGTCATTGGCGGGATTTGAACCCAGGACACTTCGATCACAGAGCCAAAACATTTGAAAAAAAGGTGCCGAATTTTCCTTATTTTACACTAAACTTTTATGAAAAATCCTATGGCTGCCTATGGGCCTAGATTAAATAATTTTCCGTGTTCTTACTGTTGATACTACGGTGGATAATCACGTGATGCAACTATTTTATGAAATAATTTCCTTAATATGGTACCGATTTGAATTCGGTTTGGAGCAGATAATGCGGAAAAACTGTCACCATTAGATAGGCGTGGTTGATTTTTTTATCAGCTGATAAAAACGTTACTGAAGATCAACAAAAATTTTGGTTGATCTTCAATAACTTTTAAATCAGCTGATTTTTCAAAAATTACAACACATCAGCTTATTCCTAGCATATTTCCATTTTCTCTGCTTCAAACCGAATTCAAATTGGTCAAGTATTACCAAAATTATTGAAGATTATCAGAAATTCTGAGTCACGTAATTATACATCCGCTTCCGTGGCCCAGTGGTTAGGGCGTCCGCCTCGGAAGCGGGAGGCCGAAGGTTAGAATCCCGGTGGAAGCCGGCCTGTCGGATTAGAACTGATGTGACCGGTTGGTGAGCCGCCAGCTAGTTAAACTAACGGTTGCCGTAGACCCATCTCTGTCAGACGCCCGGCATCATGAGTGGGGAATCGGGAGGTATTGCGTATTGAGAAAAAGAGTGTTTCATAAGCAAAAACTGGCTGGCCCTTTAAAAAGGGGTGGCACTATAATAAACAAATCTTTATACATCATGGATTCGGTCTAGAACTATCTAAATAAAGCAAAATTAAGTCTATAGATAGGGTATAAACAAGCTATCACTTCCCAAATTTCCGCAATATGATTAGTGGTGGATGTGGGTTTTGAACCCACGACTTCAAGTTTTCTCTCCTTGGGAAGATTTCAAGTCTAGCGCCTTAACCACTGAGCTACGCTTGGCCGGTAAACTTTCTTTGGCTGGCAGAGAAAACCGAGGATACCCAAATGAACAATTTATTAATTGACAACATATCATTCAACAGGATACAATGATGAGTCAACCAAACTCCATTATTGATTGACGGGATGGAATAATATGTAAAATTGTAAACACAACAAAACTTTACATATAGGCAACATAATGCTATTTAAACCAAGCCATTATTGATTGGCAGAATAGAATAACATGTAAACACAACAAAATATTATAAAATGCATCATAATGATATGTTGACCATGCATTATTATAGATTGACGTAATGGAATAAGATGTTGACACACCAAAAAATTATATAAACGCAACATAATGATAGGAAAACTTAACTTCATAAGTAATTTGGGGAATATAGTAACGTGTTTACCCAATGAAATATCAAATAAAGCCAACACGATGATATGTCAACCGATTATTATATGAATTTGATTAAATAAGACAGCATGCTAACCCAGCCAAGTATCAAATAAATGCAACATAATGATATGTCAACCGAACATCATTAGTAGGTGACTTGATAAAATAACATGTTAACCCAACATTTTGATATTGTAAGTGGATAGAAGGAAAGGTAAACAGAACAAAATGTTACTCAATACTTTGACATGACTTGCTAACCGAACAAAACAATGTTTTGAGGAGACATTAATTCAAGCAAACTGATCATCATTACAATTCAATCCAACAAAAAAAGAGTAAACTGAGCAAAATGGTTATTTTAAAGAAAAGACAGCTACGGCGTTCCATATTCTTGCATACTGTAATTCAAAATGATTCTGTAAAACAGCCTTAAAATAAAAATTTAGCTGGTGAACATGAAGTGCTACATAAAAATGTTTTAGTCCATCCATACAGCTTGAAATCACTGTATGTACCAAATACATGTATTCCCAAATTTTAGATATTTCTTTAGTAAAATTATATTTAAAAATATTTAAAAAATTGTGCATATGCAAATAAGCTAAATTGCACCACTGAAAACAATGATGAATGTCTAGGCTTCATTTTGATATCCAAATTGTAACTGTACACCGCCAACTTAATTAGCTAAAGCTTATTTTTCTGTTTTATTCTTTATAGAAATTGCAAAAAAAATCATGAAAAATACTAATAAAATCTTTAAAATCATACATATGCAAATTAGCTAATTTGCATTACTGTGTTGGAAAATAAAGAGAAATATCCAGGCTTTATTTTGATACCAAAAGTGTTAATATATATTCAGAACTATGAGAGCTACATCTGATTTTCCAGCTTCACTCGCGAAAAATGATGTTAATTAAATTAACGATCTGGAACCATAATAGATACTTTTGAAAATACAAAAAGTATTGTTACATATTATTTCTATGATATAAGACGGAGGTAAAATGAAACTTAAAACAATTTTTACCGATATGTTCGATTTTTATATATTTTTTTAGTTATTGACCCCCTTTTACAAAAAAGGCGGGAAAAGGGGAAGCACCAACTCCGTGAATCTCATATTTTTTCCCAGAAGATGTTAATATCTGACATTTTTCAGCTTGTATGCTTCAACAGATATGTATGTAACATAAATAAGCTAAATACAAAACTATGAAAAACAAAATTGAGAAAAAAACACTTGATTATACATAAGGTTTATGATTTTGCGACTGAATTTTTTCCATGTTTAAGAAAAACTAACATTTTTCTTTGATCTGTAATTTTTGTAATATTGACTGGCAGGGTATGAGACCTACACCAAAATTATCTCTAATGTGCAAATAAAAGAAGAATGGGAAAAGGTTACCGTTAAATTTTGGTTTTTATGAATTCAAACTTAGTAGGGGCGCATAAAACAAGGAAAAATTATCCAAAATAGGTCATTCAATTCCATCAAATATTCATTGTAAGGTCAAATGTAACAACACATTATTTTTTATAGTAACTTATATAAAGAACTTATTTTTATCAAATATTCATTGCCAGATTTCCCTGTAGTTACTACATAAATTGGTAACAAAACAAGGGCATTATATACATCGGTGGGGAATCATGTGACACTAAATTTCAGAAAATCGTCAATAATTTTGTAAATACTTGACCAATTTGAAATCGGTTTGAAACAGAAAAAAGTGTAAAACGCCCGACATCAGATGGGTGGTAAGTCTTTTACAAATCAAGTGATAAAAACGTTATTGACGACCAGATTAAGTTTTGGTTGGTCGTCAATAACTTTCATATCAGCTGATTTTTCAAAGATTACCCTTGGCATTCAGCAAAGTCATGGAGTGTTTCCGCTGTCTCTGCTTAAATTCTTCTTTCCAAATCGGTCATCTATTGACAGAGTTGTTGGAAAATATCGAAAATATTATGTCAGGTGATTCACCGCCGTGATATAAGATTCGTGGGGTGGAAGAGGGTTGAAAATGGTCTCATGTACTACTGTATAAGAACGCCTTTTTTAATCAAATTAAGCTGAGCTTACACGAACATGTATCTTTGATTACCGGGTCTTTACATACCTATAGTCCTTTAATTAACGATATTATGGCACATGTTTACAAAATTTACCCTTGCAAAAAACGCAATAGCAAAGTCATAACTACTGTAAATTTGCATGTGATGTCTCGAATCTTGCAGGTCCCTTACACCTTCAAGATTTGAACCAAGACATGCAACGTTGAACTGAAAATTAACAAGGATTACCTTTTGTTTATTACTGTAAAATTTGTAAACATGTGTCATTATATTGTGACTGGACTATAATAAAAAATCAAGGCAGAAGACGCAATATTGATACTATATCAAATCCTGGTCTTAAGCATTTATTCGTATAGATCTTGAATCAATCAAGTGTATTGGTGCATACATAACCCATTTCCCCCCTCCCCCCCCCCCCCCAAAAAAAAAAACAAACAAAAACAAAAAAACAAAACTGTACCAGTTCAAAAGAACAGCAAACACTGAGGAAAAGGGACATATTGATGATAACACATTGATGATAATCAGCAACCTCTTCTTTTCTCTCAATGTTTTCTCAAATTATTTCTACAATGGACGTCAAAACCAGACTTGTTAAGAGAAGGATATATCAGTGCTTTGCTCTTTATAACCAAATCAGTAAATTCATAACAATTGTAGGCCTATTGAAACAGTTATTTCTTCATTTCTCTTAGTGTTTTTCTGTTATTTCTACCAGTGATCTGGGCCCCGTTTTATCAACGAAATTACGCACATTATTTTCGTAGGTATGAACGGAAGTTCAAATTTTTTGCGTAAGTGCGTTTTACAAAACAGGTTCGCAGCTAAGATTAGAATTTCCTAAGTTTTTTTTCCGTAACTTTACGATCAAAAATAGTTGACGTAAATATGTTCGTCACCACTGTCGATGCCTAAATTTACCGTATAAAGCCTTGATAACCCTAAAATTATTGAAAATATCAAAATATCTATGAAAGGAAATGTTGAAATTGAACAAACCACGGAAAATTCATGTGAATAGCAATGGATTTTGTGCTAACAATAGACTGGGTTTAAAGTTATGTTTTGATAAACCGCCCGTGTTGTCATAAAATATCGTAACTACGGCCTGAATTAAGCCGTAGCCACGAGATTTCATAACAGCTCCAACGAATTACTATTGTATGTCCGAAATAACGTCACGATTAACTGGATAAAATCGTTCCCTATTTCGTTGTACTTTCACTTTCTTTTTTGTTGCTATTTATAGAATACAATATGAAAAAAGTATTTGTTATGTTTTTCCTATTCTAATGGAATGAATGTACGTTTAATATACGTTTAATCGCCAGAGTGTTCAGAACGATAATATTTAAGCATTTTTCATGCTACTAACAACGAGAAATACGAGAATTATCTCTATCTATGCAGAAAAATACACTTTAAATAGCTTACACGGCCGATATATATTAATATTTACGAGAAAGTAAACCGTGGTGAGAACAAAAATCGAATCTTTCCGAAGTGCGTTTCACGGAAATAACCGAGTGCCGTAAATACCCGATCATCGGCGATAATAACCGAAATCCATTATGGTTCCAGATCGTTAACTATTCTAATTAATTCTTCATAATTATGCATATGCAAATTAGCTAATTTGCATAACTATTCAAAAAAGTAAAGATAGGTGTCTAATCATCAATCTAAAACATTAATTGTCAGTCTGCATCCAGGACTTAGTGAACATAAGCTCTTTCTCCTATAACACCCTCTAAGCCCATTTTTCAAGATATGTTGCCATGGAAACCGCACCCTATAATATAATTTAATGCGATTTGATTCAGTAAAATGACATTAAAATGCCTATTCCTGTTTAGTAAAAGGAAGTTTTACAAATACAAAGTGAGTAATTCCTTCTAGAAGGCTTGAAAGAACTACATGTATCAATATTCATAAATATGCAAATTTTTCGTCAAAATTTAAAAAAAAATCACTAAAAATCATGCATGCAAAAAATAGCTAAATTGACTTATGTAGATTAAGGAGGGATGTCTAGGCTTTAATTTGATACCAAACTTGTGAATGTAACCCACTAAATAAGTGAGTAATAGCTTACTTTCGTATTATATTTTTAAAAAACGACGAAAATTTCATCAATTTTTTTAATTAAATCTTAAAAGTCATGCATATGCAAATTAGCTAATTTGCATATGCACATACCAAATTCAAGAAAAATGTCTCAGCTTCATTTTGATACCAAAAGTACTGATCTACTATATCTGTAAGCGGAGATATTGATGTTTTTTCAAGTATTGTCATTGTCTCAAAAGCGCATAAGGGTTGCCATGGAAACGGTGCTGTTTCATATAGCGGGAATGAGTTTTTTCTTGGGGGCACCTCTGATTTTCAATAAGTAGGACCTAAGGAACATTTTGGCACCCATGGCAAAAAGTCTAGGGGGTGCATGGTAGGCCCCACTGGCCCCCCGCCTATATAGTCTGACCAGGATCCATGCTGATATCTTACAGTTGCTGAAGCAATGAAAAGGCTTAAGGGTTCTGCTTACGTATCATATTTATATAACGTCGCTTTTCAACAAAAACCTCGTAACTGCAGCTTGTCATAAGCTGTAGTTACGAGGTTTTTGTTAAAAAGCAACAATAAATGGTTACTATTTATTATTACCGGACAGCAAAACTTTAGGCTTGTTAAAAATAAAAAATGCTGCAGACTATGTACAGTTGCAATCGATTGACATCTTTCTTCTTTATGGGTAGAAGCCAGGTACAGGTATTTGGTGATAATTGAGCCGGGATCTGGAAAAACATCCCTTATATCATTTGAGACAGCCATGTTTTAAGATCAGGCTGTGCCTATGTGCAGTCTGACCTCGGTTAATGTTACTCTTATTTGGTTGCTACAGACCATGACCAAGCTATTTGAGATCAACGTGGTTCCTGATCAGACTGCGTGTATACGCGGGCTGATCTGGAACCATGTTTAGCTCAAAAGCCTTATGGGACCTTTTTCCAGATCCTGGCTCATTTATTATATCGTGTGGCGATATCGACATGCGGTACGGTAGCTCAGTGGTTAGGGTGAAGGAACGGTACCCCTTCAGCCCTATGTCTGAATCCCGGTCGAACCACGATGTTTTTCACCACCTGTTACATTTCAATATCACTAAATACCTGCACCCGGCTACACCTAGAAGTAAAAGAAGATATTGCCTGGCAAAGACAATTATTTCATTTACCAAAGTTTATTTCCCTTGCTTTATATTGTGTGGCCTCAAAAGCAACTTTACGTTTGAAATGATTGAAGACTACTTTTTTTCATCTGAACCTTGTCTAGGTAATTACGCGCTTCAATGGTTTTCTATATAAATCTTCGAGGCTCTCCGTCGTACACTGATACGAGAAGCAGGTGCAGAATACTATGTCTCAATGCTTACTGGGACAATCGACTCTAGTCGTCAGTGTAAGATTTCTGGCGCGTACACTTCGTCTAAAAGAAGTATATTGATACTACCAACGTCGATATCTAAATGAAAGATTTCATAGCTTCTTTGATTTTGATTGGCTCAAGATAAAGCTCCGTTTAAGACAAGCCGTTTTTCAAAGAATTCTGTCTTTATAAAGTCCAAGAACTCACAACACATGCCTGAATGTTCATGGTAAATGCCACTGCTATTAAACAAGATCTATAAAGTCTTCTTATAAATGGTAATTCTTCTCAATGTGATCTATAAGTGTACCAGAGGTGCCTTCTTTAGAGCGAGATTTCTTGAGATTTCTTAAGATATTTTAGGATAAAGCGTTCTTTAGAGGAATATTTTAAGACGCTCAATGGGAGACGATATTTCCCTATACTTTTTGCGGAACCCCTCGGTCATCTCTGTACAAACAATATAAAAGAGATTTGACCGGAGTTATTCCGAACACTCAGTATCAGGTTTGAAGACTCTAGCAAGTATACTTTCGTCCACCCAGACTGTAAGGTTACAAGAGTAATGGTTCTTGTAATGACACTTCTCAATGCGATCGGTATATGGACTGTGTTATTGCAAAACATTGCAACTCCAGCTGTTTAAAGCTACAGAAACGATGATTTGCAATAACTCCGACGAAATGCATCGAGTTTGAAGATGATGTAATATATCGGCGGTGTAATTGCAAAAACTCATCAATCTTGCTTTAATTCAGCTAGAGAGAGGTTTTGCAAAAACACCGATTATATACTTTATGAGATATTGCTATGGCAATATTCAAAGAATTCTCTTTTATCTCTATATGAAAACTGGGAGCCCAATTCACAGGGTTGATGTGCATTGTATGCATTAAAGACAATATGTAGAATTCTGAAAGAGATTGTAGTGACAATGTCACACGTGAAATGTAATGATGCCAAACGGTATAGTAGAAAATTGTACAAGAGTTTCATATTGACATGCTACAGCATAAAATGTAGGGCTTATTTTCAATGCAGACAAGTGATTTGATGCAATGATTTTTGCAATGGGATTTAACCCTTTCACAAATGACAAGATGTTAAGATCAAACTTGCTGCAGATGACAAAGTGGATGTTGTTAAAGATAGAATGTGGGTATCATATAGCAGGGAAATATTGAGACAAAAGGAGAAACTGCTGGGTATCAGCAGTTTCTTCTTTTGTTTCAATGTTTACCCAGGCCTTTTCATGTAGGGACGTCAAAGCCAGGTCTTATTTAGGAAAGGATTAAAATGATTTTATAGTCATTATATCAACGTTCCAGACAAATCTAGAGGATTATGATTACACTTAAAGCGTTTACTTATTCAGTGATTTATGTTGCCATACTCTTGTGTTTATGACCCTGATAAAACAGTCAGACTCAACCTTATTCATAACTGTTATATTTGTATGTTTTTTTTGTTTTAAGACTACCAGGTAGTTCAATTTGGTAAACCATACTTAACATACATTACAGTGACTATGAAAATGTGTGTCAATTATAACAGGACGCTTTTAATCAGCCATTGTCAATTTGAAAAAATGTAACAGTGAATGACTCAGAGGGGGATAGAGGAATATGATTATTATGATAATGATTTATCCATTTCCTTATTTCAGATCTCCATCATTTGTGATGTCGTTATGATTAAAGATGAAGATATCTCAAAAGAGTTGATACTCATTTAAAAACAGTTTGGAAGGACATACGACCAGACATACGACAGACAGTGAGCTGTCATAATACCTCACCCTCAGCAATTCATGCTCAGATAAGCAAAAGGAAAAAAAATAACAGACTTCAATATACTTTATAAACATCACATTTAATCAATGTTTCTAACTAATTATTTGTCTGAATTACATAACAATCTTCCTGTAACTAAATAAGCCTATTTACTCTTTCCAAGCAACAAATTAGAATGGCTTAATGTGAATGTTGCAGCAGATGATACAACGGATGTTGATAAAAAAAGGAGATGTACAACAAGACCTCTCAAGTGCTTGATTATGAAATGTTTTGAAGTCAGAAAAGGGTAACCATTTGCAATGAATTTAAAAATGTCTGTGCAACGAACCTTTGCTTAGAGGCTGATGTAATAGTCAAAGAAGCATGTGCAAAGTTTGAAAGCAATAGCTGTTACAAAAAAAGTTATCACACATATATACAAGTTGCACGTACCAACTTAACCAAGTCCAAAAGGGTGGTCAATCGAGCAAGTTACATATTAGTGTGATGAATCTTTGCTTAGAGTCTGCTATCTTAGTAACAGAGTCATGTGCAAAGTTTCCGAGGAATAGCATTAGCAGACACAGATATTTGACAAATTTGCACGTGAAAACTTAACCAAAGTATTACGCGGACGTCGACGAACGGTTGACTAGGAGAGCCCACATATTCTACAAATAGTTGCGCTAAGAATTATCACGACAAATTTAAAGAAGAAATGCACTATGTCAGCATTTTTTTCTTAAATTTAGGTGTTTTCAGTCGTTATTGAACACCTCTATCTATAGCTGTTTGTTTTGGTATCAATTTCGGAATGTATCAACATCAACAGATGCCATTTTGCTGAATTGTGAAGAGGCCGAAGAGCTAGTGAACGACGGAAACAACCAAAAGCATCTTGGACTCTGTTTTCCTGCATAAAAATCCAGCCTAACAAGTTTAGAGATGTTTCCCTGTGTCCTAGATTTGGGTCTGCGACAGCGATATGTTGAATGGTGTCTATAACGATCTGTTTGTAGGTAATTTTATCTAGTTTAGCATAAAGCACGTACTTTAAGAAAAACAGATAAACTAAGGAATCAACAACAATCCAGTCAAACCAATATTCTGCTCGGTCATTTCTAGATCCAGGTGGTTTGAACACAGAACGGTACATCTCATACCGTAAAGCTGCAGGGACAAGGTTGGCTTCAGATGGAAGAAATATTATGCAAGCTAGTGGATATTCTCTTCTAAATGTTCCAAAAGAAAGATTCTCGGCAACTAATTTGTCTCCCAGCTCTGCTACATTCTCTCTTCTTTGATGGTTATAACAATGACATGTCGATGTCACGTATGGTTTTAGCCTAGTCGCACATTTATCGAGAATGTCCTGACATCTATCTAACTTGCCAATTTGAAGAAATAACGATGCAACAAGAAGTTTTGCCGATATGAGATCGCAATGTTTACACAGTCGTATTTCCCGCTCTAAATCTTGTATATTTTTCTTAATGTATTTTTCTCTTTTTATTTGTACTAATTCATTTGAACATTTCATTTGAACAATCACAAAGCGTATATACGGTATCAACCTGTCAAGAGCCATTCTGACATCTATGTGTTGATGTTCTGTGATAACTGTCGTGTTTTCTAGATATTGTAAAATGTGATTTGCACGAAAACCACGCTCTTGATGTGTAGGCGCATTATCTATAAAGCGATATATTCTTGTTCTGGCATCCAACAAATTTAACATTAAACCAACATAGAATTTTACCTTTTGATATTGCCTCACTATTAACTTCTTCATTTGTATACGTTTGTCTGATTTTCTCAATGTGAGTAAAAAACCTATATCATCACAATTAATTTCATAGAGAAATTTTACACCATCCGACAGAAATTCATGTATAACATCAGAAAGTTTTATCAACGTTGATTTATCCAACTTATCAAACATGTTTTCATCTTTAATGAAATAATTTGGACAATTTTCCTGTCTTACCCAATCGAGTATAAGCCTTAAACATTCAAGTATACAGGACACTAGATTATTTGGTGTCCATTGATCGACAGCGCGACTTTCGGACAAATGAAATATACATGTTTTACAGTGATAGGAGGATAATGATTGACCAACTCTTGGTTGTATAATGTCCTTCTTTATCATCTTTAAGAGAACATAACACTTGTGTTGTGTTGGGTTTAAACTGGTCATTAAATCTCGTTCTTGTAGTGAAAAGGAGATTCTCCATTCGTTTTCTTTTTTCTGGCTCGCCGGATGTGCAACGCCTACAAAAAAGCATCCATATGAACCCATTCTTTTTAATTGTTCCTGTGACGGCCATTGATACGGACGAGGTCTATGTAACCATTCATCAGCAAAACTTGGGATAGTCCGACATCTGATAGCATATACTAGGTCACGTTCACCGATACCTTTACCTGGCGGAGTGCTAAATGCAGGACCGTGTCTCTGTGCGTTTGGTAATTGACGTTTAAAATGTTTTAATACTAAACGTCCATGATCTGTTTCTTCTATATATGTTACCTCCCTTTCATCAATCGTCTGTTCCATTCTGTTGACCACTGACTGAAGTTTGACGTATCCAGGTTTGGTGTCACCAGACAACATTAAAAAAGCCGGACTGTCTACAGGTGCATCATCGATATTCTCTACAACTAGACGATCTTCAATACAAATCAAAAAATCAATGTCCGAGTCAATCCCCTTCGTCGTCGTGCCCTCATACTTACTACCAAATATGTACTGTGATTTCACTGTATCTACGGCACTCATCGTAACTTTACATTCAGCAGTAAGTAATACTTCAAATGCCGTTGCATACTCTCTGTATCCTTCTCTCACCTCCTCAGACACACCAACAACATCAAGTACTCGATACAGATGAGATGACAGGTCTTGGTACACCTCAGTCTGATCCGAGTCTGTATTTTCTAGAATTAAAAAACACAAAAAAGAATGATATATATAATGTACTTTAATACAATTTGGCCATAGTGAAATTACTACTGTTTCATTCCCAAAGCAAACAACATTAAAGCAAAGTACTGGTAATTATAATTCTTTTTTTCTCTGTACACAATGGGAAGATTTGCTTATTTCGGAAAATTCTTTTTCGACCATTTTACAAAATAATTTCTCACGAACCGAAGTATATAGAAACATTTCAATAAGCGTTTGTAAAATCAATAAGAATGAAAATAATATTCCAAATAAAGATTCCACATAGATCTAATTATTTGCATAAGGAAAATACCGAACCTGTTTGGGCCTTTTCTCCGCAATATCTCGATAGTAAAGACCCCATTCTTTATTAAAGGCCAGGCCAAAGTCCCCTATAAGATAGTGAAAATGACAATTATTGCTTTTATATGGAGATCATACCATGAATCTATCCAATCTGATCAAGCGCATTTCTGATCTCATGTAGTGATTTCCGATAAGGAAAACCATCAGCAAAAAATGTCAATGTTATTCAGTATACAGGTAAACAAGAGAGCCAAGATGGCCCTATATCGCTCACCTTAGAGATCATCAAGATGATAAATTATATTATCTCATCTCACACTCACAACTTCTGGACAATTTTCATTACAGACAACTATTTAACCCTTTCCCAAACAACAAAATTTTAGGGTGCTTCATTTTAAAAGCTTCTGCTGATGAGTAAATGGGTACCTCTAGAGATATGCTTTGTTAAAATTATAGCACAGAAAACATTGAGACAAAAGGAGAAAATGCTGATTATCAGCATTTTCTTCTTTTGTCTCAATTTTTTCCCATTAGCCTTTTCCAGTAGGGGCGTCAAAACCAGGTCTTGTTTGGGAAAGGGTTAAACAATGCTGGTAGTAGAGAGTTATACCACCATAGGAAATGAAAAAAATACCTTAAGGATCTCTAACAAACAGAATTGGAGAAAATTGCATTATTATGAGACAATTCTACAAAGAAATTTTCAAAGCCTTAGGTCAAAAAGTTAAGGAGAAGATTAATGCACATGTACAAGATTTCATTCTTTGTCTCTATATGAAATTCGAAACCCACACATAGAGCCAATTTTCCCTGCATCATAATAGTTTGCAGTAGTTTGGTAAAGGGAATATACACAAAAAATTTTGAAGTTCTATGCCAAACAGTTCAGTAGAAGATTTGTACAAGATTTCCTTCTTTGTGTTTATGAAATTCGATACCCACAACATAAGGCCCATTTTCCTCGTACCACAATAATTTGAATTATTCTGTTTGAAGGCTTTGAGACGATTTTTGGTCATATTTTCGAATTGATTTCCTTGAAAATGTGTTGAATAAAACCAAAATAGAAAACGTAGGCTACCAGTGAAGATCATAACAAAGACTTCGCCGTTCACGTATGCGAAATTTCAATGCTGTCGGCATTATACCTTCGAAATGAATTGGAAAACTCCATCAAGAAGGTACTAGGACAAATAATAAGCTTTGGTGGTGACTTATTATTGAGTTAAATATGCGGCTCCCAGGTGACAACTGATAGGGTATCTCTGATAAAAGCATGTACACTGGTGGTTAACTCGGCAAAAGCGAGGGACTTTTTTCGCTACAACAAGGTACAGATATTTTGCGTTTTAATGTGAGTTTAAAGATCGGATTGGATAGTTGTTCTCATAAAAATGAATTTGTTCTAAAAATAGACCGGGTTTACAGATATGTATTGACAAACTGTCGGTGTTATTATAAAATCTCGTAACTACGGCTTTATCGAAGCAATAGTTACGATATTTTATACCAACACCGACGGAATACAATACGAGGATCGCGAAAAAACGTCCCACGCTTTGGCCGAGTTCAACCCCAGTGATGTAGATACGTGAGTAAACCCAGCTTGATCAAAATAACTGACAGAGTTATATACAGTAAAATGGTTTAAATTGACACGTTACATTTGCTATTGATCATTTTCTAACCGATTGAATTACTCTTAAAAATTGGAGAATTAAATTGTCGCCACATCGTTGTCCTCCGGTATTTCTCATCATAAGGACCTTATGATCACAGGGAATTTTAGTGATTTTTAAGTAGACTCTTTCTTATTAAAGACTTTAATAAGAAAGAGTCTACATAAAAAATGCTAAAATTCCCTGTGTTTATGATGCTAATCTTAAATTCGTTTATTATAATTTGGAGACCGTAACCTATGTTGAAGACAGGGTACAACTTTTAAAGCAATACTCAGGCATGTTTACACATGAAATGAACAGGCAATAAAACACTCTTCCAAAAGAAGAAAAGCGTTTGTACCAAGATCTTATAGAGATAAAATAAAAATATTCAACTCACCGCTTTTTATAACAAAATCCACCAAGATTGAATAATTTTGGGGGAAAAGCCACGTTGTGTGATCAATATTTTAAAAGTGAAACGATTAACACCTGAATATTGTGTAAAAAACAAATGGGGTTTTCCGAAATTCTATAGATAGTAACACGGGTATATACTTGCAACCGGGTAGGCCTACTGGCAATTTTATGCCCTACCTGCATGTACTCGGATTGATGTCAATTCATGAAACTTCATACCGGTTTTCGAGTTCCTTATATAATTGCTCAGGTGCAAATAACTCCAAGGTGTTTCTTTAAGTTTTAACATGAAAATGATTTAAAATCAAATTTAGGTTTCAAAGTTTATGTTACTAATATGTTTAATGGAGACATCTCTCTTTACCTCGGCAATGCAAAAAAAAGAATAAAAAGGAGATGAATTTAAAGCTTCTTCGTTAAACGGATTGGACCAAAAACTGTAAGGGATAAAATTATTTCCACACTTCAAATTAGTTGATCAAATGATCTAATCCAAACCTTGGAACCACATTTCCACAGGTGAATTAAAAGGCTATGCTCAAATCCAAAGTAATAAGTTTCAAGTTGAGTGTTTGAAATTTTTTTTAATTAATACATGACGTCCTAGCTTGCATTCCTCTTGCAGGATTTTTTTTTCTTTTCAAATTGACAATATCAACATGATCAATTTATGTCGAATACTACAATATTGACAACTCGACCCACGCTATTCACTTACATGTATGTCATATTAAGTTTTTCCTAGTTTCACACAGAGGATTCGGTTAGCCATTCAATAAGAATATGATATCTAAAAATATTAAACTAAACAACGATACATAAAGACAAAAAAGGATAACCTTCAGACCCTAGGAACAGGGGGGCTCGGGCCGGCTTACCCCCCCCCCCCCGAAAAGTTGGCAAAAAATGTCAATTTTTCCTTATTTTACACTGTAATTTAGTGTAAATCCAATTTAGCCAACCCCCTCCCCCAATATTTAGACACTGGGGCTTTAGCCACCCCAATATGAAATTGCTTCCTTCGGGCCTGACCATGTACATGTATACACAGTGAAGTAAAATATTGGAAAATGTGAAATATCTTATGTAAATAACTTTTTCATTTTCACTAAACGGTCTAGTTATATATAGCTCTCGAGCACAGCGCCACTTCATGTGTTCAATCGTTTGAGTACATAGACCTTCACAACATTGCCTACGACAATTTCATCTGAATGAACGCAAACGTTCTTTATCTTTCGTGACAGGAAAAAGAGCATTTCTGACTGTGTTTTCTAAGGCCATTATTCTTCGAAAGTCAAAAAGAGTCATTATGTAGGAATTGGTAAATGATGTACATAAACACATTTCTGGTCAAACTA
The DNA here is from genome assembly GCA_963680895.1 of Fragum sueziense. NCBI lineage: Eukaryota > Metazoa > Mollusca > Bivalvia > Cardiida > Cardiidae > Fragum > Fragum sueziense. Next base: position 39,581,714 of record OY804608.1, on the reverse strand, counting down.
CATTTTTGTTAGGTCAACTTAGGTGCTATGGAGACCATTGTAGACTGACATACAATGGCAATAAATTTTGTGCTTAAAAAATAGAGTGCGATTGCCGTTGCGTTATGATAAACCGTCGGTGTTGTTATAAAATCTCGAAACTACAGCTTGACCCAAGCCGTAGTTACGAGATTTTATAACAACACCCAAGAAATGACATTTGTTTGTCCAAAATTACGTCACGGTTTACTTGATAAAATTGTTACATAAGCTATTCAATAGCCCCTGTTGGATGACACCATTAATACAGGGGTCAATGGAAGTGATCATGGCTTACGGTATTGTGTGCGTATAGATTTGAAAGATTTTGTTACTTTGTGAGTTTGGCTCTAGCTGTGTTAGCCTAAGTCTGGTATATATTCCGTTTTTATTCACCTTTCAGTGTGTGGCTAAGCAAGTTAAGATGGCCCTGGATCGCTCACCTGATAGAAGTTTGAAACTTTCTCCATGCAGAACAAGACCCATCTTTTACATGACCTAGGTATCTCTAAGACAAGAACACGAAACTTAAGATGCGAGATTATGATCCAGCTGAAAACAGCATTCTTAATCTTTAATGATCAATATTTGTGGCTGTTAAAGTGAAAACCAAGTCGATAAAAAACATCAATTTTGTCATAATCCATGGCACATAACTCTGTTCTGATAAAGATATTCTCTATCTATCTATCTATCTATCTATCTATCTATCTATCTATCTATCTATCTATCTATCTATCTATCTATCTATCTATCTATCTATCTATCTATCTATCTATCTATCTATCTATCTATCTATCTATCTATCTATCTATCTATCTATCTATCTATCCACCTATCCACCTATCTATTTATCTATCTATCTATCTATATATACTGCCCAACTCCCCTTTCGGGTATTACTGGCAGGGTATCTCTAAGACCTTTATACACCAACCTCATGTCCTAGTTGTTTTTTTTTTTTTTTTTTTTTTTTTTTGATTGGTCAATATTTATTGCTGTTTGAGTGAAATTAAAAACGAAATTAGCAATATTGTCACCGTCAAGGGCACACAACTCTGGCTTTTTTAGTCCGATCAATATGAAAAATGAAATCATATAAGATCTCATGGTCACCAACATTGTGACCAAGTTAAGTCTTGATTGGTCAATATTTGTGTTTTTTGAAGTGAAAATAAAGTTGAAAATGACAATTTTGTGAAATTCAAGGGCCAATAACTCTGGTTTTTCTGGTCCGATCAAGCTGAAAATTTAATTCATTCAGCAGCTTATAGTTAGCAACAGTGTTGACATTTTTTGTCTTGATTGGTCAATAAATGTAGATGCTAAAGTGTAAACAAAGTCGAAAACGGCAAATTTGTCAAATTCAAGGGCCCATAACTCCGGACTTCCTTCTTCCATGACACTGAAAATCGAACTCATTCCTTATTGTATGGTTACCAACATTCTAGCCAAGTTTTGTCTTGATTGGTCAATATTTGTAGATGCTAGAGTGGTAACAAAGTCGAAACTAGCTATTTTTGATATCCAAGGGCGCATAACTCCGGACTTCCTGATCCGATCTGACCCAAAATCAAACTCGTCCATGAGCTTATTGTTATACATGTTTTGACCAAGTTTGGTCAAGATTAGTCAATATCTGTAGATCTATGCTAGAGTGGTAACAATGTCAAAACTAGCGAATTTTGATATTCAAGGGCGCATAACTCCGGAGTTCCTGATCCGATCTGACCCAAAATCGAACTCATCCAAGAACTTATGGTCATACATGTTTTGACTAAGTTTGGTTTAGATTGGTCAATATTTGTAGATGCTAGAGTGGCAACAAAGTCAAAACTAGCTATTTTTGATATTCAAGGGCGCAACTACTCCGAACTTCCTGATCCGATCTGACTCAAAATCGAACTCATTCGAGAACTTATGGTCATACATGTTTTGATAAAGTTTGGTTAAGATTGGTCAATATGTGTAGGTGCAAGAGTGGTAACAACAAAATGTGAACAGACGGACGGACAGACGGGCAGACGGACAGACGGTCGCCGACGGACAAAAAGCGACCACAATAGCTCACCTTGAGCACTTCGTGCTCAGGTGAGCTAAAAACAAATTTTGAAAAATGCCAGTAATTCCTAAACTGTGTTACATTTCCATTCCAAACATAAATATAAGCATTTTGAACCGTTTAGAATGTGGAATTCATGCATAGGCCCTACTTATGAAAATATTTGACAAAAATGTTCAAATTACCTCCCCTGCGTATGAATATAGAGTAAATGATATTTGTAAATTATTTTCTTCTTGAAGCATAATCTTGAAATCCGGCACGGTGAATCAACTTATGTGAAGTGTATTTACAAGTGTGTGTAATCTGATGCATTCCGTATGGCTAGAAAGTGTTGTTTTTCATTATGGGTCTTCTAGCTTAATAGGCCTTAGTGGTGACTTATTATTGTGTTAAATATGCGGCTCCTAGGTGACAACTGCTAAGGTGTTTCTGATAAAAGCATGTATAGATACATGAGTAAACTCAGATTGATCAAAATAACTGACATAATTATAAAGTAAAACACTGACATGTTACATTTGCGATTGATCATTTTCACGGTGGTGATTGTGCATGATGGGATGGATAACGAATACGGACAAATTTGCCTCGCTGAGCTCTTTCCTCGGGTATATGACTTGTTTGTAGAATCTTTGTACTTTGTCCAGAAATTGATCCCAACCCAGCTAGCAATCTACATGGGTCCCAAATGGGTCCCATATGGGCACCCTTATGGGTCCCATAAGGGCAACCCATATGGGACCCATATAGGATGTGCAACCGGGGCCCATATGGGTCCTATCTGGGCAGCCCATATACATGCAATATGGAACCCATATGGGTCCCACATGGGAAGACCCATATAGATAGTCCTGATCAAACCCATTTCCATAGGCTTTCAATTAGTGTTGATCGAAGTTTAAAACCTTCTAGAGCTTCACGCTCAGAAAGGGGTCACTATTGAATTCCCCGTAAACGAGGATTTAGGTCTCGCCAGGTTTGTATGACGACCTTGACACAACTTCTTCAGGTTTGATCCCAAGGAATTTGGTCTTATATATAAAAAAAGTTATTAAATTTTCGATGTTTTCTATAATTATCTATATGTTTTTGATATATCAATCTATGTCTAGCTTTATTTCTATCTTTTTTGAAAATATCTTCACAAAAATGTTTTTTCAACAGAATCATATACGATTATTAAGCCAAATGCTTTCTTTACATAAAGGTTTTGTGAAAACATAATTATTTTCAAGATTTTAAATCATTTCCCTTTAATATACATAAAACTACATGTAACATACTAATTGATAAGATTAGGTAATGTTAGCAATTTGAACAGTCTAATTACAATTTAATCACCGTGAAAACGACAAAATATTCGGATGATCCAACATGAAGACCATGGATAACAAATGATATTAGCAAACAATGTACATCTGTACAAAATAGCACAGAAAAAAAACTTAGGCAAATGAAGAAAATGCCAATTATCAACTTTAGCTATTAGCTCTAGGCCTATATTTTTCGCAGTTTACCTTTCTATTAGAGAAGTCAAAACCAGGTTTTGTTCGAGAAAGGATTAGATATGTCTTATTGATTTTGCCTTACTTGTCTTGCTGAATCTAATGTTGTTGGTTTTTAAATTTGTATTGATTTGATGGTCATTTATTTTGATGGATATCAATAAGAAATTGCAAACTTATAATTCTATAGATATACATGGTTCAGATTATGGATATTTTAGATGTATAGCCTACATAATTATTCTGTTGTACTTGAATGGGCGCAATCCACTTATTGTAATTGTAACTGGGACTTTTATTGTCAAACCCACATGTGCTTTCCTACATAGGTCCTAGATCGGCATATTGGAATATGGGACCCGTCTGGGTCCCTTATGATAAAACCCACATGGGCTTGCCTACATAGGTCCTATATGGGTTAAATATGGGCCTACCCATATGGGCTTACCCATACACAGCCCATATGGGGCCCATATATAAGCATGTTTGCTGGGAACCGACCAGAAAAAGGACAAAAATTCAGGTCCTTCTTCTAGGTGGTTGGGATCGATGTTTGAGAAAAGTACAAGGAGTTTCCAGATAGGTAATACATCTGAGAAAATGACTCAGTAAGGCGGAGTACATGCAACAAACCGCATGAAAATTGACGCAGAAATAAGAAAGTTATTGCACAAATTCTTACCTGAAGCGTGGTTAATTTGGCCGTAGTCGTTACAATTTCGCTTTCTGGTCGGTGAGGACAATATTTATGAAAAAGTACTATGAGTTATCTAATATGTCATACATCCGATTAATGAGCTCGGTAAGGCGGGGTACATGCAACAAACCTTTTGAAAATTGAAGCACAAATAAGGAAATTAATGCAAAATATCTTACCAGAATCGAGATTATTTTGTCCATATTCGTTATCCATCCTATGATGCACAATCTCCACCGTGATTTTCTAACCGATAATTGGTTCACTCTTGTGACCTATGTTACAGACAGAGTAAAACTTTTTAACTTTGCAATACTATTCAGGCATATTTACACAACTTCAAGATATGAATAGGCAATAAAACACTCTTCCAAAAGAAGAAAATCATTTGTACCGAGATCTTATAGAGATGAAATAAAAACATTTAACTCACTGCTTTAACAAAATCCACCAAGATTGAATAGTTTTTGTGGAAAAGGCACGTTGTGTGGTCAATATTTTAATTTAAGTGAAACGACAAACACCTAAATCATGTGTAAAAAAGTGGGTTTTCCCGAAATTCTATAGATAGTAACACGGAAAATTGTGTGGTCTAAAAATAGAATATTTGATATTATTCTTTAGGTGTCACTCTTGTAAATTTTTAAACGTCATCGAGAGCTATCAAAACGGGTGCAAAGAATCTACCAATGTACTGCATAAAATAGATAATTCATTAATTTGGATGGTAAATTCAGACTAAAGTATATGAGCAATAATCCAATCTAAAATAGTTCTTTGAAAAAAAATGGCCGCTTTTCTGGTCTAAGGGAAGTAAATATGTTTGCCGTGACACATGACAAAACTATAGGGAAGGTCCGGTGAATTATTACGATCAAGGTGACCTGTGATTGGACAATATTTTTTACTGGAATTGAACATGATTTGTTCATTTGTGACTGATTATATTCTATTTTCAAGTTAAAAGCAAAAAATCAACGATTTTGAATCATTTTGACAATTTCTGGGCCATTTTAAAAGATGGGTATTATACTCTGAAATGCTTCTGATACTAGCCCCGCAGTTAGGGTGATCTCAAAAATGGGGTCAAAGGTCATAGAAAAAAGGATTCATGCCATACCAAAATTCATTTTTTGGGGTGTATGAATGGATGTTCTAGAATTTAAGGTAGGTCGGATTAGTGTTGTAAAATCGGATTCAAATCATAATCGATAATCGAATTGAAACGGGGATTGGTTTCGATTCAATTATCGATTAATAATCGAAACTTCATTTTCTATAATAAAACACCTGAAACACTTTCATGTTGATGGATGTAATAAAAAATCTTAAGTTTGTTACGCTGACAACAATAATTGTAAGTCTCCAGCAAAGGAGAGGAGCAAACCAAATGATTTTGTCTTTGATTTCATTGCTTTTTTTACTTAATAGAAATAAAACGTTGGTGGAAAGTTAGACTATATTATTTTGAGCTTTGGTTTCCTTCATACATATTTTTTTCTGTCAATGCGTGTGTGGGGGGGGGGGGGGGGGGGTTAAGGGTCATCCTTAATCAAGCTATCCACATGGAACAAAGTTATAATGTCCTTCATTTCTTTGATTTGTGGCCAAATTTCAAATTAATTTTTAATCCATTTACACAAAAGTTTGGAGTGCCTGAATTTGAAATAAGTGTCTGTGTTATAGTGCCTTCCATTTACTCTAATCCTTACTCAAAGAACAGCTGGACAATTTTATGTATTTAAATAGTTAAGGAGTTTTAGATAAATGATACAGGTATCAAACAAGAGCTGTCACTGTAAGATGACAATGCCCCCGACACCGCTTTGATTTTAAATTATGGCCAATCTATGTTCAAGGTCAAGGTCATCCAGGGGTCAAGGTCACCAAAGTATGTGCCTACAGAAAGGTAATGTACCAAGGAATGTTGTGGTAAAGTATGAAGCGAATATGTTAAGTAATAAGGAAGTTATGGCCAATGTTAAAGTTTTTGGACGGAATGACGGACAGACAGACAGACGGACGGACGGACGGACAGACGGACGGACGGACAAGTCAAATTTTGATGCCTCCCTATCGGGGGCATAAAAATCCAATTCTGTTTCCCAACTTCACATCATCTGTCTAATGTCAAGTGTATTGGTGGCAAATCATTGCAATCAGTAATGGAGCCGATTTTCCAGTAAAAAATAAAGACATTGACGACATCGATTTTTCAAACTCATAATCGATTATCGCCGATCTTGGTCTTCAACGACGATTAATCGATTATTTCCGATTATCGTTACAACACTAGGTCGGATCATTGCTGCAAACTCATGGACTGGGCTATAAGCCAAAATGTTATAATGGTCGCCTATGTAAAACTATTTACTTCCCTTAGACCTTCTGGTGATGCCTCGATCGCTCTCTGCATGAATGATTTTGAGCTCAGATTTCCATTTGGGTGCTTTTGGTTGACATGTTTTCTCATTTTTGAGCCAGAATCTATGTATCTTTTCAGGACTATTTGACGTCTCTGGGTGGATGAGTACATGTGGCCACCATTTCCAGTGTCTCTATTTTGACACTGAAAAATACACGGTACGTATGTTTGATTGAAAATTTTAGAAAATCCACTCCATGATAGTGGGTTCATTTCCTGGAAATTCCACAGGCCAAGGATGGATCTGTAGCAGTTTAGGGGCAGTTTGACCCAAACTCAAGTTGTTGATGGTGTGGCAATGTGTGGAAAATGGGTATTTTACATAGAATCAGTCGGGATGACGTCATAGCCTCACTTTCATTTTTTCACCGAGGGTACAACCTCGGTCTTTATCGTTACGGGATACCAACTTTGAGGCAGATTATTTCAAAAATCCATCGTTAAAATTCATAAACAAAACTCTTTCTTTAAAGAATGTGATTTAAACTTTCTAACTACCAACGCATTTTTAATAATCAGGCGTAGTCGTCGAGATATTAATGCTGAAAGTTGGTTATGCTTCAACGAAAAAGACCGAAGCTTTCACCTCCACCGAATGAGTGCAGGTCCGCTGACGACGTTTTTGATTGGCTGAAAGAATTGTGCCGACCGGGTCAATAGAATTAAATAGGAGCCAATATTAGTGGTATGACACCGATTTAGTTTACACGTAAGGGTTCCAGTCTAAAAAGGGAACAGTCTATTAACGATGCTCTAGTAGAAATTTCGTTTCCGGAAATCCTATCGAAGAAAAAAATATTTTGGAAGATGTCTTTGCAACTCTTAAACAAAGTGCCCAGACACCTGAGAATAGTTTTGTATGTTGTTTTAGAAAATGATTTAATTGTCACATTGAAATTTGCATGTCAACTAAGAAATTTCGTAATCTTTGGTTGCCTATCTATGTGAAAGATTGGTGGGTGGGGTAAGAAGGTCAAAATAGTTGTGGATAGTTGTCTGCTAGGAAAACTGATAGTTACCTTCTGAACTGCAACAAAATACTACAGGGACAGAATTTCCTTAAATGTTTTACTTACACTAAGTTCCACAGGCGGCAATCACATGACTTTGATATGATTACCTAGTAACTTTTGTAAACAAAAACACTCGGTAAGTAGGGGAGATTCGGTTTAACTCACTCGGACACAAAACATAGTCTCTGTCAGAACACCATAGATATCTCTCTAAAAGGACCAATGGCTTTGCCCAAATGATCCCTACTGTATATGGCACTCTTGTTCAGTGTTCTGGCGAGGCCGCGATTCCGCGACATTCTCGCATGAAAAAAGTAAATGTCGCATAAAATTTTGTCAAGATGCGATTTCTGTCGCATGAAAATAATGAGATCAAATTTTGTTTTTTACGGCCGCTGACAAATTTTACTGTACTCGAAATCGAAAGAATAAGGAGAAATCCAAACTAGATCATTCATCTCATTATTTCCTACCCAGAATTCAATGCACCTTTCCGAGATTTGTAGATAAGCCCCGCCCCTTAGATACTGTTGCTAATAAAGGCCACATTTTATCGATATAATGGCTTCCGGTGAAGCCGCGACAAATTTCCTTGTTAAACATTCCGGCAGATATTTCTCCGTAATTTTAGACTGACAAGCGAAACTTTGTCGGCAGAAATGTTGCAGAGATGACATTGGATTAATTCACACATGGATATAGCCAAAACATTCGAATAAAGGCAAATGGCGCCGACTCAAAGTGGATACGGGAGACTGGCATCAGTGCGAAAGTCCGAGGGGCCGCATCGTCTTTATTGAGAAATATCTACACCCGAGTCGCTTACGGAGATTTATTTCACATGTCGAGTAAGTACACATACCGGCACATGTACACGTATGTTTTTTAAATCATTAATTCATCATTCCACACTAGATCTTTAACTTTTTGGTCGGATAAATTTTACCGGTGTTCATCACATTCCATTCTATTTTTAGTAACGGGAATAACCAAACATTCTAGCCCTTTCCTCGATAGCAATCGGGATTCTCAACTTCAGTATTCATTTATTTGAACGAGTTCTATAAATTAATCTGCTTATTTAAGAAAATCATATTATTAAATAGCCTGTCAGACCAGATTAACTCTTCACAAACAAGACATGGTTTTGGCTCCCCACTAAGACTTGCTTTCAAGCAAACATGGGGGTAATAAAGAAAAGGCTCATAACCAGCATTTTCTCTCTTGCCTCAATGTTTTCTGTGCTATTGGCTATTGTACACACATCTAATCTTTACCATCCATGATCAAAATTGTCTTTTGAATCTGTCTTTAAAATGATTTTTCAAAATATTTTGTCATTTGAGAAAGGGTAAATCTGATGAGCTCTGGTACTAAATCTTAGACTTATTCATTTTAGGTTTGGCTGCCTGGGTTGACACATTCATTGCTTCTTTTGACAATGTTTATCGGTAAAAACAGTCGGGGCCTGATGTGGCGGATGCATGCAGGTAATGATACTAATCATCATTCTGATCCAATTGCATCATTATTTGTTAAATGGGGTATTTGACTGGGGATCTAACCATGGGTCTTGTTGCTTCTCTTTTACCAGTACTACCACATCATCCAATTTAAAACTCCAGCTGATCACTCATTTTGGTAATTCATATGCATTTGTAGCAGACACAATCACAAATGTCAGATACAGAGCTACAGATAAGAGGGAGTGACGGCTTCCTAAAATGCAATATTGCATTTATTGTTCACCAAATCCTATGTCAAGGGTACTCATAGGAAACATCTCATCAATATGATTCAAATTAATACCCACAACATAGGGTTTGGAATCCAAATTACAAAGTAAGAATGCCTTCACCACCACTTTTTCTGGTTAGATAGGATTTTGGCTGAGCCATGGTTCGAACCCACTGCCCCCTGTATTAAAAGATTCGGATGTTTACAATTACCGACTGAGCTATTCTGACCCAGCTCACCAATATTAGAGCATTAAACAGTGGTTTTCATAGTTCAATATTTGAAACATTATTCTATATCAAACCCTATGTTGCAGGTCTTCATTGGAATCTTAAAGATTATTCAAATGAGTACCCAAAACATAGGTTTTGGATTTGAAATAACAGTTTTAGAATGTCTTTACCCACTCCTCTGTTGCTCTAAATATTAAACAGGTCTTCATCTACCTTGGTAAGGTCAGGAGTCATATCTGACTGTATTGTTGGGAGTTGTTTGTTTGTTGTTGTTTTTTTTAACACTTTCCAAATGTTAAAATTTTATGGTTGTCAAATTTGTCAAATTCCGCTAAGTCGCTCCATTTTATTAATTTGCATCAGAGACGACTCGGCTTATACTGCAGATTGTAAAATAAATTTTGTTAAAGAACAGAAATATGCTTGATGTAGTCCACACAAAATTGAAAAAAAAAAGAAAAAGATGGGAATGATAATCAGTAGTTGTCCAAATGTTAAAATTTTAGGGTGGTCAAATTTGCACTAAGCCTATAGTACTGAGAATTGTGAATGATCTAGTCCAGATAACATTGAAACAAAAGAAGAAAATACTTAAAATTATAATCAGCATTATCTACTTTTGTGTCAATGTATTCTCAAGCCTTTTTAAAACATTTAAGATCTTGTGGCGGGTGGGGGGATGGTTGAAAATTAACACAAAGAAAAACAACAAATTTTCAAAAATAACATTAATGTATTGGTTGCAAAGCTCTATGTTTAATGGCAGTACATCACATAAAAATACACATCAATCACAGTGTGAAATTGTATATGTAATTATGTATCTAATTATATCTCATGATAAATGACCTGGCAGAGAATCTCATTCCATTAGCATGGGCTGCTCTGCCAGGTCATTTATCGTGAGCTATAACAGAAGGGAAAAAATCATCTTTGACTCCAACATCTTGTTTTTTCTCTATCTTTAAAGTTCTGTAATTTTCTGTTCTTGATCTTTGACCACAGACTTCTTGTGCAATTTTGTGGTGAAAGGAAATCTTAAGTTGAGGTCCCTGCAATATACATTTTTTTTCATTATATATCTAGTTAACCCTTCCTGAACAACAGAAAAAAATTAGCCTGCAACAAATCAAAAGGAGCTGCAGACATAGAAATTGGTTGTTATGAAGATAGGACTTGTGTTATACACTAACACTAACAGCAAAGCTTGATGCAAAAGGAAGAATTGCTGGTTAATCAGCATTTCCTGCTTTTGTATCGATGTTTTCCAAAAATCTTTGATATTAGGGACATGTAAAGAAGGGTCTTGCTTAGGAAAGGATTTACAAGGTGATACTATTTGTGTTTTGAATTACATGTATTTGCTTATTCTTTAAATGTATTTACAGACAAAAACATGAACAGTCACAGGTACAAGTTACACCTAATGGATGTGAAGAGCACCAGTGAAATTGCAAAGATAACTTTCAGATTGTAATCAATTTATTACACTAGAAGAAATACATGAAAATGACAGGAAAAATGTATGCTGAATGATATAATTTCCATAAAATGTAAGAAATATTGCATTGAAAATATAGGCAAAATCATGAAAATGTTGCATTCAGCATTATAAATACTTACTCTTCCCCTGTTTGTGTAGCTGAATCAGTCATCCCAAGTACCTCCCTAGTGTAGCATGTTCCATTCACTGGTTCACAATTCAACCTGCAAATTGCAAGAAAAATATTAAGGTAGAATACCTGTAATATGGTCATTTTAAAATTCATAAAACATAGGATTTTTTCGAGCTGCGTTATTACGTATTGGAGCCTATTCGGGTGCGGTCAAAAACATTTGGCGGTGGAAAATTCTGCTGCCAAATGTTTTCGACCGCACCCGAATAATTCCGAAGTCGCACAAATCTCATTAGGGGTGGACTACCTTAAGGAAAGGGGAAAATTGCTGATTATTAGCAATTCATTATCAACAATTGCTTATGTTCTTTAAAAATTCCCCAAATCTTATTTAGGAACTTCAAAGCAGGTCTTGTTTGTGAAAGGGTTAAAACAATTGTATAACAAGAGATGTTTGTAAAACATATATGCCCCCTTCAAGTGCCTACATTTGATGTAGGTCAAAGTCCAAGGTCAAGTTAACAAGGTCCAAGGTCATGGTCTAATATGAAAGGTCTTGGTAGGAGGTGTCTATGTGTGAAATATCAAGGCTGTATATGTAAAAGTAAAATGAAATATAGGCCAGATTAAAGTTTTTAAAAGTAGGCCAAATGCCAAGGTCAAGGTCGTGGTCAAATGTGAAAAGTCTTGGTTGGAGGTGTCCATGTGTGAAATATCAAGGCTGTAGGTGTAAAAGGACATGATATATATGCCTGGTTTAAGTTTCTTTAAAAGTAGGTCAAACTCCAAGGTCAAGGTTGCAATATTCAAGGTCATTGTCAAATGTTAAAGGTCTTGGTATGGGGTGTCTATGTGTGAAATGTCAAGGCTGTAGGTGTAATAGGACATAAGATAAAGGCTAGGTTAAAGATTTCTAAAAGTATGTAAAAATCAAAGGTCAAGGTCACACAGTCCAAGGTCATGGTCAAATGTGAAAGGTCTTGGTAGGAGGTGTCCATGTGTAAAATATTGAGGCTGTATAGGTAACAGGACATGAGATATATGCACAGTTTAAGTTTTTTATAAGTAGGTCAAACTCCAAGGTCAAGGTCCAAGGTCATGTTCACACGTGAAATGTCTTGGTTGGAAGTGACCATGTGTGAAATATCAAGGCTATATGTGTAAAATGACATAAAATATAGGCCAGGTTAATGTATTATAAAAGTAGGTCAAACACCAAGGTCAAGGTCAAAAGGTCCAAGGTCATGGTCAAATATGAAAGGTCTTGGTAGGAGGTGTCCATGTGTAAGATATCGAGACTGTATAGGTAACAGGACATGAGATATAGGCCTAGTTTAAGTTTTTTAAAGTAGGTCAAACTTTAAGGTCAAGGTCCAAGGTCATGGTCAAATGTGAAATGTCTTGGTTGGAAGTGACCATGTGTGAAATATCAATGCTGTATGTGTAAAATGACATAAAATATAGGCCAGGTTAATGTATTATAAAAGTAGGTCAAACACTAAGGTCAAGGTCACAAGGTCCAAAGTCATGGTCAAATGTGAAAGGTCTCGGTTGTAGGTGTCCATGTGTCAAATATCAAGGCTGTATGTGTAAAAGGACATGATATATCATCTAGGTTAAAGTTTTATAAAAGTAGGTAAAAGTCCAAGGTCAAGGTCACGAGGTCCAGGGTCATTGTCAAATGTGAAAGGTCTTGGTAGGATGTGTCCATGTGTGAAATATCAAGGCTGTATGTGTAATAGCACATGAGATATAGGCCCAGTTTATTTTTTTTAAAAGTAGGTCAAACTCCAAGGTCAGGGTCACAAGGTCCAAGGTCATAGTCATATGTGATAGGTCTTAGTCGGAGGTTTCCATGTGTCAAATATCAAGGCTGTATGTGTAAAAGGACATGATATATCGGCCAGGTTAAAGTTTTTAAAATGTAGGTCAAACTCCAATGTCAAGGTCACAAGGTCCAAGGTCATGGTCAATTGTAAAAGGTCTTGGTAGGAGGTGTCCATGTGTGAAATATCAAGGCTGTATGTGTAATAGGTCATGAGATATATGCCCGGTTTATTTTTCTTTAAAGTAGGTCAAACTCCAAGGTCAAGGTCACAAGGTCCAAGGTCATGGTCAAATGTGAATGATGTTGATAGGAGGTATCTATGTGTGAGATATCAAGTCTGTATGTGTAAAAATACATGAGATATAGGCAAGGTTAAGAATTAAGTGTAAAAATCAACAAAGGGCAATAACTCCAAGAAGTTGATCGGAAAGGTTATGGTTCTTGTGCACTGCACCTCTCCATAATGAGATCTATCCACCTGTAAAGTTTCATGATTCTACCTTACATACTTTTTGAGTTGTGCTCTGGACAAGAATCAAGTTTGAAAATCAACAAAGGGCAATAACTCCAAAATTTTGATCGGCAGAGTTACGGTTCTTGTGCACTGCACCTCTCCATAATGAGATCTATTCACCTGTAAAGTTTCATGATTCTACCTTATATACTTTTTGAGTTATGCTCCGGACAAGAATCAAGTTTGAAAATCAACAAAGGGCAATAACTCCAAAAATATGATCAGCAGAGTTACGGTTCTTGTGCACTGCACCTCTCCATAATGAGATCTATCCACCTGTAAAGTTTCATGATTCTAACTAACATACTTTTTGAGTTATTCTCCAAAAAAGACTCAAGTTTGAAAATCAACAAAGGGCAATAACTCCCAAAATTTGATAGGCAGAGTTACGGTTCTTGTGCACTGCACCTCTCCATAATGAGATCTATCCACCTGTAAAGTTTCATGATTCTACCTTACATACTTTTTGAGTTGTGCTCTGGACAAGAATCAAGTTATAAAATCAACAAAGGGCAATAAGTCAAAAATTTTGATCGGCAGAGTTACGGTTCTTGTGCACTGCACCTCTCCATAATGAGATCTATCCACCTGTAAAGTTTCATGATTCTGCCTTACATACTTTTTGAGTTCTGCTCCGGACAAGAATCAAGTTTGAAAATCAACAAAGGGCAATAACTCCAAAAATATGATCAGCAGAGTTACGGTTCTTGTGCACTGCACCTCTCCATAATGAGATCTATCCACCTGTAAAGTTTCATGATTCTACCTTACATACTTTTTGAGTTATGCTCCGGACAAGAATCAAGTTTGAAAATCAACAAAGGGCAATAACTCCAAAAATTTGATCGGCAGAGTTACGGTTCTTGTGCACTGCACCTCTCCATGATGAGATCTATCCACCTGTGAAGTTTCATGATTCTACCTTTAATACTTTTCGAGTTATGCTCCGGACAAGGTTTGGTCTACGGACAGACCGACCGACCGACCGACCGACCGACCTTCCGACCGACCGACCGACCGACCGACCGACCGACACTTGCAAATCAATATACCCCCATTTTCTTCGAAAGGGGGCATAATTATCATTTTGCTCCTGCAAAGTAAGGTTTGTGTATTGTGAACCTGTAATGTGTACTTGTCATCCAATAATTGCTTTTATTCATACTGAAATAAATTAAGAGTTTTTTCATCAAAAAGAGAAGAAAAAAATTAAGAAATGTGTTACCATTATATCTTGTTTGTGTTTATTTATTCCTACCAGCAGCCCTCAACAGAAGTAATTGTAAATATTTAGCAGATTACCCAGTGGCAGATCCAGGGCAGGTTTGGGGGGGGGGGGTTCAAACGAACCCCTGTCTGTAGCCTGATTATTTCATTTTCATACAGAAAATCAGTCAAGAATTGGACAATAATAGGAAAAGGAACCCCCTATTTAGTGTGTTTGAACCCCATCAGTCCATCACAGAAATCCTAAATCTACCACTGTTACCTACATATAATATATAGTTAATCTGTTACAATAAATACAATTATTTTTGTTGGTAATACAGATTAATGTCTGATTTTGATCCTGCCACAATGCCTCTGTTTTCTGCTGGTGGTTGCATTCACTGACTGATCCAGGTGGGGCTCAGAGTCTCCCCCCCCTTTCCATGTCTTAATTTCAATAAAAAAAATGGTTGAATCAATTTTTCAATGCATGATCATTCAATAAATGTGTATGAAAACATTATGGGAAAAGAAGAGATTGCTTTGGAACTTTTTCTTCTTTTCTCATAATGTTTTTATACAAAATCATTTCTTTCAAATTTAACAAAATGCATTGGCTAGTGGGAACAGAAAATTGAAACTGATTGCAGAGGACAAGATAGATGTTGACAAATACTCAATTTATGTACAGACAAACACGAAACGGGATGTCATCATTTTACCCGATTGGGTAAAGTCCAATGTGTAAACACATACGTATGTCAGGCGATGTCGTGTTTTCTCAAGCTTTTCCATTACAAAGTCAAAATGGGATATTGTTTGGGAAAGTATTAAACAATTGCATAACTACGAAATACATGAAAGACAAGTTTCATACCGTAGAACGAACTGCTATGTTTGTTTTTTTATTCTGTCCATGACAACATTCAACTGTCAAATCGCGAGTCCCGGTGCACGCTTCATCGGTTAAATCCAACGATGACACAATCTTGCCGGTTAATATTCGGCTTTGGAAGTAACATAAACATTGCATGATTGATTCTGTTCGAATATTTCACCAGCATTGAAAAAAACAAAGGTAAAAATAAGAAAATAGCGCAACAGCAGTTGTCCTTCGTTTCACATGTTTTGTTTTGAATGTGGGACGTCATCGGCGATATCCGGTGGGCGTGGTTATCCCGTATGATTGGTCAATAGTTACGGTTTGATTGACACGTCGGAAAGGTCCATTCGCAGGCCCTGAATGAGCATTAGACTCGAAAACGCCATAATTTCATATCAATTTACAGTTGCACGCGACTGAAGTTCCGGGGCCTTTTTGTTTATAGGTCAGGTTCGTTTTGTAATTACAGGCGCGGAGTGCTACTTAATCGACCAACATTACAGATTTAATTGAATAATTTCATTTAACCGAAACTGATTTTTAAATTGATAATGAAAATTACACATGTTAAGAATTGAAAACAATTTGATATTTATTTGCGTCTATCATTATCAAAGCGATAAAATTACTGAATGACTGTACATCAATATTTACTTAGAAACGAATACACCTGCATTTGCAGAATCTAAAAAATGCCGTCATCAGATTCTTGTCCACCAAATAAAATGAAGAAAACTAAGAATATCCTGAATTATTTCAGTATATCTTTAAGGGCGGTTTACACGATGTGTTTTAGCACATGTGCTTTTTCACATATGTTTTAAGCACACATGTTTTTTGCATTCACACGGTATGTTTTAGCACATGTGCTTTTGGTGAACTTAGATGACCTAGGTCAAGCTGTTTACTGGCCAGTCGTACATTGCATTCCGAGGATGGAGGATTGTGAAATATTATATCCCCTGTGTTTTATCCATTTTGCTGTAGCTTATCGTCAATACTTAAGAAAAAAAAAATAAGAAAGAAACCATTGTGGGAAATGAAAACATTGCTTGCCACAAACAATTTCTTAATTTTCCGCAATGTTTTCCAAAGCCATTATTTTGTAGGGAGTCAAAACGAGTCATTGTCTGATAATGGGTTTAAGTTCACTGGCTTAGCATGACAAACGTTTTTGCATAATTCTCTATTATATTTTTGATAAAACTGAAATGAAAAATGTTAATGACATTTGGAGTCTCCTTTTAGTATAAAATGATGATTACCATTTCCCAATCAAGACATGTTTTTACATCCCCAATTCAAAAGGTTTTGTATGACTTTAAGGCCAAAGAAGAAAATGCTGACATTTTCTCAATTTGCTTCAATGTTTTCTATGCTATATTGAAACAAATTCTTCCTCAATAAAGATCTTTTTTGTCCAATACAATAACTTTAAGATTAGACCAGATTCAAAATTCTGTCGTTTGGGAATCGGTTAACTAAAAAAAATGAAAAATATAATACAATAAAAACATTCTTGTTAACCCATTCCCACACATTGACTCTTTTTGACTTCCAAAAAGATAAATGCATTAGAAAACATAGTGGAAAATGAAGAAATTGCTTAGACAAGCAATTTCTTCCTTTTCCACAATGTTTTTAAAATCAAAAGACAAAAAATGATGATTTCATTCATCCTCTTTCATTCTAGATAAGTCTAAAATTTTGTTGTCTTGTAATAGGTTAACAGTTACCTGCAGAAAATCAGTGGGTTCATGGTGATTAATGAGTGGCCGAGCAGTATTTATTTATTCTACCGGGTCATATCTCCGGAATCAGAGATCTGATTGGTCAATTTCCATGTGCTTTTTCATATGAAATAGGACATGCTCTAAACCGTATGCTTTTTCACATATGCTAGCATAAGGCCCATTATCTGGGGTTTATCTGGGGTTTACACGGTATGTTTTAGCACATGTGAAAAAACACATGTGAAAAAGCACACCGTGTAAACCCCCCATTAGAGGCACAGTGAAATTCGATCCTTGAAAATTCAAACCAGATAAATAAACCCATGCCTGGGCTGTTGTCGGGCCATGTCGGCAGAAAATCCCGTCGACGAAAGACAGGATCTATCGTCTGCTTTGTCATAGCTTCGTAAATTTATCATGCCTGTATGACTACCAAAATTAAATCGGGATAACTTATTTTCCTCGGACTAGCTCTGTTAGCTGAGTGTCTCAAGAAAACATCGCCGAAGTGGGGCCATTACAATGTATATGCAGATATCTTGGGTTAATTTTGGTGTACAGGAGTTTAATTAAAGTTGTTATTTTGGATTTAAAATATGTCCCCTAGTTTGTCCAAAATGTCCCCAACTTTTGAGTAGCCATGAGACATTTGTCCCATACTTTTTTCTACCTCGCCAGAACACTGCTTGTTTAACTTTCAGAACCAGAACAATGTCATCTCGAGATTATGGATCTGTTGCTGGCAAGGTTACCCTTTCGCAAACAAGACCTGGTTTTGATGACCTTTATAGATGAGGTTTGGGAAAGCATTGAGGCAAAAGAAAAAAGTGCTGATAATCATCACTTTCTCCTTTTGCCTCCATATTTTCTGAGGTGTATCGAGCACAAGTCCAACCTTAATGAACATCTTTTTTGTCATTTTCTGCAGCTTTTATATTTGACTACCTGAAAAATCTGTCGTTTATGATAGGGTTAACCCTTTCCCAAAAGACAAAATTTTCTGTTGATCCACATCATTCAAAAACTACTACAAATGTCAAAATGTATGTTATAAAAGATAGGATTTGTGTAAAATATGG
Source organism: Fragum sueziense (assembly GCA_963680895.1). NCBI lineage: Eukaryota > Metazoa > Mollusca > Bivalvia > Cardiida > Cardiidae > Fragum > Fragum sueziense. Next base: position 39,563,159 of record OY804608.1, on the reverse strand, counting down.
CACAGAAAATATTGAGACAAAAGGAGAAACTGCTGGTTATCAGCAGTTTCTTCTTTTGTCTCAATGTTTTCCCAAGGGACATCAAAACCAGGTCTTGTTTGGGAAAGGGTTAATCAGGATTTTTCTACTGACAGGCCATCGGCTCACAAGCCTAAGTTTTGAACTTTTGATCACTCTTGTTTTTCTTTCAGAACCAGAACAATGTCATCTGGAGATTATGGATCAGGTGCTGGCAAGGTAAGCTTTAAACAGGTTTTCTGCAGAATAATTTGAAGCTTTAACCCATTACCATACAGTGACCAGGGGTTTTCCTATGCTTTCTGTGCCTCCTGAAAAGGGAGGTGTTCCCAATGCAAATTTTCATCCATTTTTCCCAATCAATTCAAAATGATTAATTTGTTATTGAGGAATGGGTGTTTTGCTCACTTTTCTTCAGCCCAAAATAAGCTATTTTGCACTTAAAAATTTCCCAATTCAGGCCAGACTCCTTTTCCCAAAATGGCTAGGAAAACCCCTGGTGACTCTTTTTGACTCCTCACAAGATAGCGGCTTTGGAAAACAATGTGGAAAATGGAGAAATTGCTTGTGACAAGCAATTTCTTCATTTTCCACATTGTTTTCAAACACGAAAGACCATCAGAATATAAAATTCCAGTCACTTGAAATTGTTGTCTGCCTCATCTTTGAATTTCAACAGGTCTAAAGGACCTCCATGGATAAGGCGAGAGATCTCCCTAAAAGGCTCAGGGCGATGGGGTCAATTTTCAAAACTAACAAATTGAGAAACAAAATTAAGCTTTAAGGTTAGGACGATAAATAAATGAAATGAATACAGTTTTTTTGCCATTGATATAGTTCTATAGGTGCGGATAACTCTTGATTTTTGTGCCCACCTTAATAGTTTCATTTTCTTATATTATCGGTATTCATAGACGTAAAATGATGTTTCTTTTTGTTTCATTTCCAATTTATTTTCGACAGATACAAAGATAAATTGTGTTGACATCATATGGCAGCTTTGGTTTTGTCTGTATTGCACATGCCCATCATTGAAACAACTTTAAAAGCGCACTTTCCCGCCAAAAACTGAGGAATACCTACCTTCCATGGGCTGGTGAACATCGTTCCACCCCTTGACCAAGCTTCCCATTGACATATGTTGTGTCACTTGACCATATGCATCCTTGGTAAAAAGGATTTCCTGGGTCACGGGGTGGAACATACTTTTATACTGAAAATAGTGCTCATATACCAATTGCCATATTTTTGGCGGGACGATTTCGCCTTTTAACTCGTTTCAATGATGCGCATGCGCATTAAGGACAAAACGAAAACTGGTATATGATTTCAACACCAATTATCCTTACATTTACAGAAAATATCTTGCTAATAAAATCATAGAAAACTTAATTCTGGTTAAATGAATACCGGGGAGGGGGGGGGGGTTAGAAAATGTAATTTTGGGGGTAGGTACAGAAACCAAGAGTTATCTGTACATGTCGAATCCTTTTGATTGAACAAAATCACTTTTTATAGGATTTAGGTATCCATCTAACAATATAGCTCAAAATAATCATCAGTGCATGTTTTGAAAATTGACTTTTCCATTAGAGCCTTTTAGGGAGATTTCTCGCCTTATCCATAGAGGTCCTTTTGACGTTTGGTAAAGGGTTTAATTAGCCCTTTCCCAAACGGCAAAATTTTAGGCTAATCCAAATTCAAAGGGGTTGCAGACGACAAAATAAATCCAATCAAAAGGAGAAAATATGCATGTTATAGCCCAGAAAATATTGAGGCAAAAGGAGAAACTGCTGGTTATCAGCAGTTTCTTCTTTTGTCTAAATGTTTTCCCAAGCCAAAATTATTAGGGGCGTCAAAACCAGGTCTTGTTTGGGAAAGGGTTAAGCACTTTTTATGCCCCGGGGATTTGATATATCGGGGGCATATTGTTTTACTTGTGTCCGTCTGTCTGTCCGTAAACTTAATATTTGCTTTTTCTCCAAAAGTATTCAACATACAAAGCTGAAATTTGGTATGTAACTTCTTTTCAATAATATCTATCTGTTCTTTGCAATATGACCTTCCTCAAGGTCATTGCTCAACATTCATCAAACTTTTACAAGAAAACTTAACATTTTAAAAAAAAGCCATTTCAGGGGCTTTCATCAATCATGTTTCACAAACACACCTTGTTTACTAAGGAAGTGGGGCTGAATATCTGTCCCTTCCGCTCTGGAAATTTTTCCCCTAAATTGAAATGTTCCCCTCATAAATCAGTGTTTCAATCTTTACAATGTTCTCCCATGGGAATATTTATGTTATGATTCAAAGATTTTCAGTTTATTAGCTTATAAATTTCTTTTTATCCCCCCCCCCCCCCCCGTATCGAGAGATCGGGGGCATATTGTTTTACTCGTGTCTGTCTGTCCGTCTGTCTGTCCGTCCGTCTGTCTGAAAACTTAACCTTTGCCTTTTCTCCAAAAGTGTGTGACATACAAAGCTCAAATTTGGTATGCAACTTCCTTTCAATGATATCTATCTCGAGGGCTTAGTGCAAAACTATTGTAACTACATTTCGTTTTTTACAGGAGAGGGAAACGTTTTAACGTTTTTAAAAATCTATACAGAATTGAAACCTAATATTAAGACATATGCTGTATTCCTTCTTAAAGATTCAGAAAATGCAAAAAAGTGAATTTCTGAAAAATATGTAGTTACAATAGTTTTGCACTGAGCCCTCGATCTGTTCCATGCAATTTGACCTTCCTCAAAGTCATCCATTAACCCTTATCAACCCTTTACTCTACGAAAACTTAACCTTTTATTCCAAAAACTTAACCTTTGCCTTTTCTCCAAAAGTATTTGACATACAAAGCTCAAATTTTGTATGCATATTCCTTTCAATGATATCTATCTGTTCCATACAATTTGACCTTCCTCAATGTCATCCCTTAACCCTTAATTACACTTTACTCCACGAAAAATTAACATTTTAGAAAAATGGCCATTTCGGGGGCATTTGTGTTTCACAAACACATCTTGTTAAATCTATTTTCTTATAGTTTTTAGCTCGACTTTTCGAAGAAAATGAGAGCTTATACTGTCACCCGGGCGTCGGCATTGGCGTTGGCGTCGGCGTTGGCATTGCAACCAAGGTTAAAGTTTTTTCAAACATCAATAACTTCCATACTACCAAAGGGATTCAACCCAAACTTGGTATACTTATTCACCATCACACCCTTTACCTTACTATCAGGGCCCATGACCCTGGGACCACTCTATTTGGAGTTATGCCTCTTTATACTAAGCAACTTAGAAAGTCGAGCACGCTGTCTTAGGACAGCTCTTGTTAGAATTTTGTAGAATATTTTGAAACATTTCCAGTATTCAAGCAGACATCACAGGCGGCAATCACGTGACTTTGTTATGATATATTTTCCTCACTTATGTAAACAAAAACACTCGGTAAGAACACATTTTCTCAAATTTTGAATCAAAAACTTAACACTCAATATTGAGATACGTGCCATTCGATACGTCATACTCTCTGGTCTATTTTGGTACCAATATCTCCCCTCAAATCCCTGTCAAAGCTGAGAACATTCGTGCAAAGTTTGTTTAAATGCCATGATATATTTTCTTAAGAAATGTTTGCACTTTGCACGAATGTTCTCAGCTTTGACATGGATTTGGGGGATGATCTTGGTATCAAAATAAACCGGAGATTACGACGCATGGAATGGTACATATCTCAATTCTGAGAGTTGAGTATTTGATTTAAAATTTGAGAAAATATGTTCTTACCGAGTGTTTTTGTTTACATAAGTGAGGAAAATATATCATAATAAAGCCACATGATTGCCGCCTGTGAGACATACTTGCTTGAAAATTGTTCCCCAGAAAACCTTAATAAAGCTCTTTGTTTTATTTTTAAACAGGTTGGAGGAACAGGTGACTTGATCAGAGATGCAGGGAGGATTAGTTTTAGAAAAATTGCAAAAAGTGGCTATTTCATCAAATTCAAGGGCACATAACTCGTAATCTAAGTTGGCAGTCCACCCCTAATGAGATTCATTTGACATCGGAATTATTCAGGCTAAGTTGAAAATATTTGGCTTTGGAACTCTCCATCGTCGAATGTTTACCACCGCGCCTGAATAGGTTTGGATACATAACGATGCCGTTAAAAAAAATCTGATGTTTAATGAATCTAAAAATGGCTTGACTACGGGTATTCTACCTTAACCCTTTCCCAAAGAAGACCTGGTTTTGACGTCCCAAATAGAAATGGCATGGGAAAACATTGAAACAAAAGAAGAAACTGCTGATAACAAGCAGTTTCTCCTTTAGTCTCAATATTTTCTGTGTCATATTTTACACCAATTCTATCTTTAATAACATTTATTTTGTCATTTTGTACAGTTTTTGAAGTGGATCACCCTAAAATTTTGTCGTTTGGGAAAGGGTTAATCAAGCTCTTTATTATGCCCCCGATAGGGAGGCATCATAAATTTGACTTGTCCGTTCGTCTGTCTGTCCGTCCGTCATTCCGTCCAAAAACTTTAACATTGGCCATAACTTCCTTATTACTTAACATATTCGCTTCATACTTTACCACAACATTCCTTGGTACATTACATTTCTGTAGGCACATACTTTGGTGACCTTGACCCCTGGATGACCTTGACCTTGAACATAGATTGGCCATAATTTAAAATCAAAGCGGTGTCGGGGGCATTGTCATCTTACAGTGACAGCTCTTGTTTTTGTTATATTTTTAATCAGGGCGGAGGATCAGGCGGCTCAATCAGAGATGCAGGAGGTAGTTTTGGTAAAATGGAGGCTGCCCATGAAGAGGAATACTTCAGAAAATTGGTAAGAAATATGATTTTTAGCTCGACTTTTCGAAGAAAATGAGAGCTTATACTGTCACCCGGGCGTCGGTATTGGTGTCAGCATTGCAACAAAGGTTAAAGTTTTTTCAAACATCAATGACTTCCATACTATCAAAGGGATTCAGCCCAAACTTGGAATACTTATTCACCATCATACCCTCTACCTTACTACCAGGGCCCATGACCCTGGCTCCACTATATTTGGAGTTATGCCCCCTTTATACTAAGCAACTTAGAAAGTCGAGCGTGCTGTCCTCTTGGGGTTTTCTTTCGCTTGAATGTTTGAAGAAACTACGGGACTTGGTGCAGAGTGTCTTAGGATCAGGAATGGCCCTCTCAAAGGCGTGTATGGTGCAAATTATCTCGTCAAAATCTGTAGAGTATGAGCTGAGAAATAGAACAAAACATACTTGAAGTAGACGATTTTTAGTTGTGAACGCTTCCCAAGTCATGTGGGTTACCCACCATGGTATTAGTGTGGGTAATGATTTTTCAAAATACGATGTTTCACTAAATATTTATCAAACACTGTGCTGTGAGTTCTCATTGGAATGTACCAGCAGCATAGGATTTAGATTTCACATGATAAATTTAGAATGGTAAAAAGAAGACTTTCCTTGAAGAGGAATACTTCATAAAATAGTTAAGAAATATATTACAGTAAGGGAATCATGTGACACAACAATTTCAGAATTCTAATCAATTTTAATCATCCATTATTATTTTATTACTTGACCAATTTGAATTCTGTTTGAAGCAGAGAAGGTGTGAACATGCAAAGAATTAGATGGATGTGGAAGAACTTTAAAGAATCAGCTAATGAAAGAGTTATTGACAAATGTTCATGTTTCACAAACAAATCCTGTTAAGTTACTGTGCAGTGACAACTTTAGACGTCTTCACAAGAAAAGGCTTGGGAAAACATTGTGGAAAATGAAGAAATTGCTTGTAATTTTATTCACTTGAAATTGTCGTCTGTAACATCTTAAATAGAGAGCTGAATAGTTGAACATGTCAAAATAATATTTTGTTTGTATTATAGAGAGCTGAACAGTTAAAACAGTTAAAAGAACATGAGAAAATAGAAGAACAGTTCCATGAAAACCAAATTAAAGTGCATGAGGTAATGCAGTTATGCTTTAACAAACAGATAAATTTTAACCCTTCTCATGCTATTCTCGCAAATTTACTTTTGTCACCAAAGCTTTGGCTGGCAGTATAGACTTAGATTAGCCTGCAGAGATGTGCAGTCTGATCTTAGCCTACCTGCTTTCTACTCCATTGATGTGCCAAAATTTCAGCTAATCTTATTGATATGTCTTTTAAACCATTCCCAAACATTCAGGGTAAAAGACTGACAATTTTATTTTAGGGGCCCAGAGTAGCAAAATTCAATACTTAACATTATAAGGGTATGGGCATTTTCTTTAACCCTTTCCCAAACAACATTTTTTTGGAGTTGTTCAATTCGAACGCTGCTGTAGATGATAAAATAGATGATGGTAAAAATAGGATTTGTATACAAAATAGCATAGAAAATATTGAGGCAAAAGGAGAAACTGCTGGTTATCAGCAGTTTCTTCTTTTGTCTCAATGTTTTCCCAAGCTTTTCAATTGGGAACATCAAAAGCATGTGTTGTTTGGGAAAGGGTTAAATATTCAGGGGCCCCAGCCCAAAATCTAAGTGCCATGGGCCACTGGGCCCCAAAAGTGAATAAAATTGGGTTAACCCTTTCCAAAATAGCAAGTGAGAAGACTGAGGCTCAAATTTGAGTTTTGACTACTCTCATGTGTTGCATGCTAGTAGAACATTGTAAGGTGTACCTAACCTATCGCTGATAGCTCAGTCGGTTACATCAGATTCTTTTAATCCAGGGGTCGCGAGTTTGAACCCTGGCTCAGACTGAGTGCATTTTGACACTTGACAAAAGTCATTTATCTCTCACCAATGTATGTGAATCATCTTTGTTAGAGAGCAGCTAGAGGCTCAGTTTTGATTATTGTGGTGGTACTGGTGAGAGAAATAGCAAGAATCCATTGTTAGGTGCTCCAGCCGGTGCTATATGACCATAACAGTCATTAACTCCAATAAATTAAATTAGGTTTACTCAATTATTAACCCTTTCCCAAAAAAGCAAAGAAATAGACTGTTCCAAATTGAAAGCTGTTTCAGACAGCAAAATGTGTTTAAAGAACAAGAAATAAATGAAAGGAAATAAGAAAATGCTGATTATCAGTATTTTCTTCTTTTCTTTCAATGTTTTCTTGCACTATTTCCTTCATGGATGTCAAAGCCTGGTCTTGTTTGGGAAAGGGTTAAAATGACTAATATTGTTCTATCTTAAAAGCTGCTGCAGATAACAAAATCAGCGGATTTGTGTATGGCCAAAGTAGAAAATGCTGGTTATCTCAAGAGTTCTTTCTTCAGTATATCTAAACAAGTTCTTGTTTGAAAAAAGGGTTAAATCCCATTAAGGTAGTAAACCGCTTATGAGATTTGCACGACATGGGAATTATTCAGGCGCGATTGAAAGCATTTGGCGGTGGAACTCTCCACTGACGAATGTTTTGGACCGCGCCTGAATAGGTTTGGATATGTAACGACGCCACTCAAAAAAAGTCGATGTTTTATGAATCTCAAAATTGGGACATTACAGGTATTCTACCTTAATCAATTAACCAATCAATCATCCAATTTACCTTTTCCCAAATGACAACATTTTAGGGGGATACACTTCAAAAACTGTCACAAGTGACAAAATAGATGTTATTAAAGAAAGATTTGTGTAAAACATGGTACAGAAATTATTGAGAAAAAAGGAGAAACTGCTGGTTATCAGCAGTTTCTTCTTTTGTTTCAATATTTTCCCAATTAGGGACGTCAAAACCAGGCCTTGTTTTAGAAAGGGTTATGGTAGTATATCCCTTATGAGATTTGCACGATGTGGGAATTATTTGGGCACGATTGAAAACCTTTGGCGATGGAACTCTCCACCGCAAAATGTTTTCCACCGTGCCTGAGTAGGTTCGGATATGTAACAACGCCACTTGAAAAAAGTCAATGTTTTATGAATCTGAAAATGGGGACATTACAGGTTTTCTACCTTAACCCTTTCCCAAACGACGAAAATTAAGGATGTTGCAATTTGAAAACTGTTGCAACTGACAAAATTTATGTTAATGAAGGAATAATTAGTGGACAATTAAGCCAAGAAATATTGAGGCAAAAGGAGAAACTGCTGGTTATCAGCAGTTTCTTCTTTTGCCTCAATGTTTTCCCAATCCTATTCTATTAGGGACCTCAAAACAAGGTCTTCTTTGGGAAAGGGTTATTCAATCAACCAATCAATCATCCAACAAATCAATCAATCAATCAATCAATTATCTACTCAATTAATTGTTTTGCTATGTTTTTCAGGATGCAATAAAGGCACACAAGAAAGCTATAGAAAACTTGAAAACCAGAGACTCTGATTCGGACTAGATTTAAAAAACAAATTTTATCCCTTTCCAAACAATATCTTTATTTGATTTCTCAAGTAAAGAAAGCATGGAAAAACATTTAGGTAAAAGAAAAAAATTGTGATACCATAGTACCAAATTCAAAGCCTGGTCTTGTTTGCAAAAGGATTTAATGTGTACAGTGAAATGTCAAATGTTTGATTGAAAGATGTGATGTTTTATTGTATTTTCAAAGTGAGTTAATTCTTCCACAACCCGTTCCCCAACAGTGACGCTTGATGCTTCTAATGGGAAAGGCCTGGGTAAATATTGAGATAAAAGAAAATGCTGATAACCAGCATATTCTCCTGTTGCATCAATATTTCTTTGTTATGTTGTACAGAAATGATCCTTTCTTCAATAGCACCCATTTTGTTGTCTGCAGCAGCTTTCAAATTGAAAAGGCCAATATTTGCCATTTTGGAAAGGGTTGAAACAAGCAAACAACACAATTAAAGTTGTCCACCCCTATTGAGATTCACAGGACATTACCTTGATTTAACCCTTTCCCAAACAAGACCTGGTTTTGACGTCCCTAATAGAAAAGGCTTGGGAAAACATTGAAACAAAAGAAGAAACTGCTGATAACCAGCAGTTTTTCCTTTTGTCTCAATATTTTCTTAGCTTCATTGTACAAAAATCCTTTCTTTTTCAATGTCCATTTTGTCGTCTGCAGCAACTTTCAAATTGGACCATCCTAAAATTTTGTCGTTTGGGAAAGGGATAATAAGATAGTTGGGGGAAGGCTTCATGTGAGATATCAATGTGACTCTGCTAAATGTGGAATTCAAGGATGTGAATTGAAAATGCTTTTTTCCTTCAAAATATTTAAAATATCTGACAAAAATATCGTAGCTATTCAACAAAAATCTTGTTACTGGAGCTTTAACCCTTTCCCAAACAACAAAATTTTAGGGTGATCCACTTCAAAAACTGCCACAAATGACAAAATAAATGTTGATAACAATAAAATTTGCGTAAAATATTGCACAGAAAATATTAAGGCAAAAGGTGTTCAACATGGATCTAAATCAGGCTGCTCGAATGAGAATTCCATGTTGTTCTATTACAGCTATTTTCCCTCGTACTGTTTAACTCTTTCCCAAACGACAAAATTTTAGGGTGATCCAATTTGAAAGCTGCTGCAGACAACAAAATTGATAATAATGAAGACATGATTTGTGTAAAATATGGCACAGAAAATATTGAGACAAAAGGAGAAACTGCTGATCATCAGCAGTTTCTCCTTTTGTTTCAATGTTTTCGCAAGCCTTTTCTATTAAGGACGTCAAAACAGGTCTTGTTTGGGAGAGGGTTAAAAAACATTTCCCTATTTGACTCATTCCCAAACAAGACCTGGTTTTGACGCTCCTAATAGAAAAGGCAAGCTTAAGAAAACATGCTTTTAAAGAAGAAATTTTCTCCTTTTGTCTCAATATTTTCTGTGCTGTATTGTACTCATATTTTATCTTTACTAGCATACATTTTGTTCTCTCTAATAGAGATAATTCCAAGTTTTGGCTGTTTGGGAAAGGGTCAATCTACATGTACCCCTAGCAACTGTCAAAGAACAGCATGGATCTGTTTTCAGACGCAAAGTCATCATGTTCTAAAAATAGGGCTCCTTTTCGCCACATCACAACTTCTATTCTCTTTGCAAACATATATTTTCTAAGAATGGATGTGAAGACTTTTTTGAATATTAAAGTTTTATATACAAACGTTATACTGTTTATATAACACATTGTGTTAAAGCTTTTGAGCGAGCCAGGACTTTGTGTCCGGGGAGCTAATGTCACAGCCCTAGTGTCTGCATTGCGTCGTGTCTTAAAAAAACCTTAACCTGGTCTATAACTCAGGCACTATTAGAGATACAGTCTCCATACTTCACACATAGATACTTCCTGCCAAGATCTTTCATTTGGGACTATGACACTTTACCTTGGAGTTTGACCTACATTTAAAAACTTTAATCTGGCCGATACATAGATGTCAACTGTGATAAGAAATTATAAGAAATATTTTAAGCTCTATTAGAGATAGATTTTTATATTTCACACATATATGCCTCCTGCAAAGTCCTTAGATTTTTATATTTCACACATATATGCCTCCTGCAAAGTCCTTTCTTTTGGGAACATGACCTTTAACCTTGATCTTGGAGTTGACCTGTTTTTAGGCTAAGCTCCCATATAGGTGAACTACGTTGTCAACTCTTGTTTTGCCCCGTTTAACTTAGGCCCAACTGTCCGTCCATCTGTCTGTCTAAATATTTCACATTTGCCATTTCGGAGGCATTTGTGTTTCACAAATAGATCTACATCTTGTCGTTTTATATGTCACCTTGGCCATACAGTATCTGCCTCTCACTCATGAGGTCCTGGGCTTGATCACCGACCAGGTCAAATATCCTTTTCGACAAAATGGTCCTCCATGGTCACCAGTGGTTTGATATTGTTACCAGACGACAAAATTTTAGACGTTTCCAAATTGAAAGAAGTTGCAGGCGACATTTTCAATTTGATGAAATTTTGAAAAGTTTTTGGAAAGAAAACATTGTTGGAAATGAAGAAATTGCTTGTCACAAGCAATTTCTTCATTTTCCGCAATGTTTTCCAAAGCCATTATATTATGGGGAGTCAAAAAGAGCCATTGTGAGGGGGTTGATTTACCTACATGCTTGTTGGTAAGAAGCTAGAGGCTCAGTAAGGATGCTGTGAGAAACGACAGAAAACCATGGTTTGGTGCTCCAATCGCCGCAGTATGTCGGACTGGAGTTGCTGGTTCGATTCCCCACTACGATAGTTTTTCGGATGAGACTTTAACCATTATCACACAACGACACTTTCTGACGCCCCAGAAGATAAAGCATTGGGAAAACTTTGTGGAAAATGAAGAAATTGCTTGTTCTTTGAGTTCATCGGCCTACACGTTTAGGCAAGTACTTAGAAACACAATCGAAGGGGTTCGATTTCGAGCCGCGGCCATGGCGCAGCGCAGTTGGTAGCGCATCAGCCTCTCATTCGAGAGGTCCGGGTTCGATACCCAGCCGCGGCAAATACCATTACTGACAAAAATGTCACCCATCAATTGTTTGATATCGTGAACCTATGTGGGGGAGCAGCTGGAGGCTCGGTAAGGGTGTTGTGGTTGTACTGGTATGAGAAACGCCAGCAATCCATGGTTAGGTGCTCTAGCCGCGCGATATGACCTTTGTAGTTCTGAATTCGTACCCCGTTAGCGGGAGTTGCTCTTGGCCCACACGTGAACTCTTTAATCAATGTGAAAGCCAATCGATTCACTTCCAGGGAGAAAACTGCTTTTCTTGAGTGCACGGGCATTGCAATTGTTATCTCCCTTGTCCCACTAAAGCTAAAATGAGTCCGCTAATATTTTTATGGCTTTAAACTCAGATCAGCATGCGTATTCAAGCGATCTTTCAATGATCATCAATGATCATCAAATCCTGTGTTTTGGATACTCGATGTAATCATCTCGTCAAACCGATTCAAATGGGTACCAACAATATATGGCTTGAGTTTGAAATACCATATCTAAAACCCCTCTTATCTGTAGCCTTGCTGAATTCTTTGAATACTGATAATCAACGTGAGTAAAAAATGCCAGTAAAACATGTGCAATGTTGTCCACCCCTAATCAGATTCACGCGATGTCAGATTTTCTTTTTCGTGTGACATCGTCAACATTCGTTATGTATCTGAACCTTTTCGGGCGACGTCGAAAAAATTCGGCGATGGAACATTCCACCGCCGAATGTTTACAATTTCGCCCAACAAAAATCCGGCGTCGCTAGAATCTCATTAATGGTAAACTACCTTACATGTGGCCTAACAACTCAGTCGAAATGCAACTTATAAAAGTAAAACGCCTTTCAAACCCCTTCTCAAATAGTGATGCCTTTATTTTGTCACACCTCATAGAAAACGTTTCCAATGGAAATGAAAGTGCTGAGAGCACTGTAATTGGACGTCTCTGATTGATTGAGCGGGATTGTACATGAATGGTAGATATTTTATTCATTCTTCTGTGTTTAATTCTATAAGATCGGTTTCGGACATACGAAATCGGCTTTATTACCAGAAAACCCTTCTCATAATTTAAATTGATTTGAATGCCGTTTCAAGACAACTGATTTGTCTCTATGAATAATCACTAAATTAATTTCATTACCCAATTCATTTAAGGCCATGTGATTAGCACTTTTGTCTTCTTGTTTGGGTTAACTATGAGTATTGTCGTATAATGTAAAAATGTAATGTATATCTGGAAGGCCCTGGGTTCGAATTCTACACAGACATTGTTCTTTTTTATCACCCCTTTTTGACTTTTCTCTCCACCATCGTTAGGGAAAAAAACGACCGCAGTGATTTAGAATCGATCTAAACACAAATTCAACGACATAAAGAAATGAAACGCCGATCATTTACATACAATTCCGCCCAATCAACCAGAGACGTCTATATATAGTGTTCCAAGCACTTTGATTTTTATTGTCGAGCCCGCTTGCGGTGAGCTCGACATAGTTGTCACAATGGCGGTTCGGTGTATGTGCGTTAGTGCGTTAGTGCGTGCGTTAGTGCGTGCGTTAGTGCGTTAGTGCGTGCGTCCGTCCGGATGGAGCTTGTCCGGGCCATAACTTCACCATGGATGGAGGGATTCAGAAATAACTTGGCACAAATGTCAAGCTCAGTAAGGCGGAGTGTCGCGTGCAAGAACCAGATTCCAAGCTCAAAGGTCAAGGTCAAACTTGGAGGTCAAATGTCAAAAATGAGAAGATTTTTGCTTGTCCGGGCCATAACTTCACCATGGATGGAGGGATTCAGAAATAACTTGGCACAAATGTCAAGCTCAGTAAGGCAGAGTGTCGCGTCTCAAAGGTCAAGGTCAAACTTGGAGGTCAAATGTCAAAAATGAGATGATTTTTGCTTGTCCGGGCCATAACTTCACCATGGAAGGAGGGATTCAGAAATAACTTGGCACAAATGTCAAGCTCAGTAAGGCGGAGTGTCGCGTGCAAAAACCAGATTCCAAGCTCAAAGGTCAAGGTCAAACTTGGAGGTCAAATGTCAAAAATGAGATGATTTTTGCTTGTCCGGGCCATAACTTCACCATGGATGGAGGGATTCAGAAATAACTTGGCACAAATGTCAAGCTCAGTAAGATGGAGTGTCGCGTGCAAGAACCAGATTCCAAGATGAAAGGTCAAGGTCAAACTTTGAGGTCAAATGTAAAAAATGAGTTGATTTTTGCTTGTCCGGGCCATTCCTTAACTTGGCACAAATGTCAAGCTCAGTAAGGCGGAGTGTCGCGTGCAAGAACCAGATTCCAAGCTCAAAGGTCAAGGCCAAACTTTGAGGTCAAATGTAATTTGGTTTTATGGACTTAGCATAAGGTCCCTTTTAGCGTGACGGGTCTATGGACTTAGCATAAGGTCCCTTTTAGCGTGACGGGTCACATATGTATACTCAAATTAATCCATTCTGGTATCTCGTTATAAATACATAGACATGTAATATTTTGTGAACAATAAACTGTCTCACCATGATCCCCATCATTCCAACTTATTTTGTCCCCACTTTTACAACGCCATTGTAATGACAGCTGTAGACATAGGTATGGTCTTCTTTCTTCAAAATGAGCGGGCTCGACATGTTGCCCTTCGGCATCTAGTTCGTGTTTAGAGTAAAATAAACAAAAAAAAATCACGGCAGCAGTTTTCTCTAGTTGTGGTTACAAAACAAATTCAATACATACTTTTCCTGAAACAAAAAACCAGATGAATTGGAGCACCTAACCATGAATTCCTCATACCAGTGCTACCGCAGCATCCTTACATCTACAGATGCGAATACAAAGAAGAAATTGGGAACGTGCCGTCGGGAAAATGGCAGTGGAGTACAATACGCAATTAAAATCTTCATATCATTATCAACAAAAAATTTGAGAATAGCAATGTCTCTATCTGTAAATTTATTCATACGATCATCCAGGTACCATCGTCACTGTTGCAGATCTATTGCTTTATCTTCTTAGCTCAATACACGTAAACGGTTCACTTAAAGTGACATTTCATATTTTTTTCTCATTTATTTTTATCTAAAAGAGCATATTTTCTTATGAAATTTCTGAAAATTTCAAGCCAAAATATTGCGCCGTTTACGAGAAATATATATTTTTGTGTTAGAATTAAACAAATTGTTGTCCACAACAGTTCAGATGTATATAGAATTTGTCGTTTCTGTCTCAACTTTAAATGCGTGTTTTTCGCTTATCAGCAGCAACTTAAAAAACCGATACATTTATACCCATTAGAATAATCAATCTTGGCATAAAGACATACTTTAAAAAATTGAAATGAGGATGAAATGTCCCTTTAAACGTAAAAAATACAGATCGCTGTCACTCGATCATAGACTAGTAATAATCATTGTTGTCATGATCATTGATCAGTATGTAAATAGGTCATGATATTGTCGAATATCAGTGATACAGATGCTGGAGAAAAAATAAAACTCCTAAGAGCAACTATTTTTCTGAATAGGTGGATATCACTAGCGTCTCATCTGAGGCTGTTCAGATGGAACCCCGATTTGCCATCGAGTTGAACCCGAGTTGCGAAATGAACTCAGTCCCCGATAATCAATTTTGAAACCCTGTTTCCAAAATACGTCTCGTGGAAACCCCGTTCCTTTAAATATGTCAAAGACTTAAACAACAATGATCAAAGAAAAAGAATTTGTCATACACAATACGTGCATTAAATTGAGTAATCATCCTAAAATGTCTGTTTTCAGTAATTACATCAAGAAAAACAAACGTTTTAACAAACTTTATACAGAAGAAATAACCCGAACTGGTTTCGAACCAACGGCGTCCCAAATTTCATACTGAAAAAAGGTTGCGATGTTAATCCTTTCCCGTTTGAGCTATCGCTGCAGATGATGATATAGGGCGTTTGTTTACTTTATAAACATAGTGTATGCATGTATCGCTTTCTAAAGATCTTGCCCTTTACACAATATTACGAAAGTCAAATCACTACAAGAAAATGGTTAAATCGAAAAAAGATCGTAAAGTTGGTTAAGACGTGGCATGAATTGGATCGGCCAATGAATCTTATAGTGTTTGTTAGAGAACACATAGAAGGCAGGAAAAGATACGACAGTTTTCCTGTATGGTCGCAAAATCTGTTTTGAATTTTGGTCAACTGGCAATTGAGTCTGAGAAAGGGTTTTTTGGTAATGAAAACCCATTTCGCCTGTCGAAAAGTGGTTATAAGAATTTCGGACGTCCAATTAAAAATGAGGTTAAAGATGAAATGCTTTAACCCATTACCAGATGTCAAAAAAGTAGACTGGACCAAATTCAAATATAATGCAGATGACCATTTCAAGTGAATACAATTTATATTTTTTCTGGTCTTTTGGGGAAGAAAACAGTGTGGGGAATGAAGAAATTGCTTGTCACAAGCAATTTCTTCATTTTCCACAATGATTTCCAAAGCCTTTATTATTTAGGGTGTCAAAAAGAGCCAATGCGTGGTAATGGGATAACCAGTCTTGTCTCCTTTTACCTCAATATATTCAAGGATGTATTTAATATTAATATTCGTTTTGTATTGTTCAACAGCTTTCAAATTGGAGCGGTATTAATTAATGTTTGCCGTTTAGTGAAAGTTAAACGCGTTGAATCATTAATTTTGTATTAATCAACGAATTTCAGTTACAAAAGGGAAATGTAGAACTGTGTCGATTTTTAAGGGTTACTTAATCTGCAAGATTGATAATAATGTATATCGTGAACTTGAACTTATAACATTTGTGTTAAGATGTGGAAAAAGAGCACTTATGGCATTTGAAACCAACATGGATCCAGATCAGCCTGCGCACATGCGCAGTCTGATCTAGATCCATATTGTCTCTATTATACATCGACATATATCCCCTCAAGACCTGCTATTAACGTCTCTTATATATAAAGATAATTTATTATATGAAAATACTGAGACAAAAGATGAAAATGCTAATAAGCAGCACCTTCTCCCTTTGTCTTGATATGTTCTGAGTTTCGTTGTAAACAAATTCAGTCTTTATTAATACCCATTTTGCCATCTGCTTAGTACGTCTTATGGGAATAGTCTTATTTTTTGCCGTTTCTGAAATGAATAATAATTATATCGTCGGTGGCGGCCAAAACTTCGTAACTCCAGCTTTTTCGATCTATCATTACAAGGTTTTCGTCACCCATTTACGTTATACATGTATGTAACATGAACTTGACCTCAATTCATTTGGAACTTAGTTAATCTGTATAATCTAATATTAAAACATTTTGAGTTGTAGTCTGAAGAAAAGGGGAACTTTTTGCAGTTGAAACCAACCTAGATCTAGATCAGCCTGCTACTGAGTAGGCCTATCTGATACGTTTTCTAGAATATGATGCATGTTTTGATAAAGCTATCAGAGAGAAAGCAGCATGGATTTCGATTAGAATGCGTGTAAGCTTGGTCTAATATAGGTCAAAACTAGGCTTCTGTTTCAAAAGGGCCCCTTTTTCATACTCCCGCCTAAGTTACATGTACATTGAATGAACGGGCATTGGTACAGGATTTGGTATTGCTTTGGGCTTTGGCACTGAAGTTGTTAAGGTATTTTGATAGGATAAATAAAAAAAACTTCCTTCGTGCAACTTATGCGTCATCCGTAGCAACGGAGATTGACGAGATTATACGGATTTAAATTTTCAATATGACGTAGTTCTAAGCAAAACTGTTTGCGAAAAGATTGTATTAATGCCTTGAAATCAGATATAATATGCTTATACATGGTATAGTCACTTACGAAGTTTTGGAACGACAACATAGTATGGGTCCCCAGCAAACATTTCAGATCGGACCGATATCGGCCATATATTCACAGAAATGTCGGCCCGATGTCGGCTTTGTAACACCAAACGTTATCCGCCTGATATTCATGATCGGCCCGGTATCGGCCCGACGTTAGCCCGTTATCGGAGAAAAGGTAGTTTATTCAGATTTCAATCCAATATCGCCCCGGCATCGGTCCGATATCGGCAAAACGAGCCGATATTCCGACTTATAGCCGGTATCGGCCCGATGTAGGCATGTTTGCTGGGTCCCTTTAACCATTCAACATAATAAGAACAAGCTATACAACAGGAAAGAAGAAACGCAACAACTATTTTTTGTTATTTCTCTTAATTCTTTTATGTTATTGAGTCACAGTTGTTACGGATTATTACAGGGAAGTGTATCTTGATATTAATCATTGTGTTTACGCTAGAGCCTGTCATACCTGTGAGATAACGTAAAAATAGACGTTTACACGTTTCTCATGTGCAAACCTTAAAATATCCAAACTTAAAAAAAGATCTCTTTTGATTTGTGTAGATGCACGTCGACTCGACAAAAGGCAATAATTTTCGTTTGGATTTAATCCCTCATATCATTTTGCGACTTATTCAAAGACGTCGACCGGTAACAATTGTTATGTTTACGAATGGAACATGTCAATCCGCAATTGTTGCTGACTTTGGTGTTTATCGGTTGACAACATATTGCTTGAGATAATATCTAAGAACGAACGGAACAACTGACAGTCGCCCGAAAAGCGGTCGTCAACATCTAACGTCACGACGTCGGGTCCATAACGTTCACTTATTTTACCTACGTAATGAAGTTCTCTTATCCAGAAAAACTGTTGATGCTTTTCATGGACAGTACAGCAATCAAATTCCAGCCAGGAATCGTTAACGTCAAATTGGATTGCGTGCGAGAACGCATTTAACGTTGATGCCAAACTGCTCCCATTTAAACGCATATATTTATGACACGTATAACCTGTGACCTTGACGAAATTTAAACACTAGAAAGTAAAATGATGAGGTTTTACTATGTATTGAAAAAAATACACGAATGAGGATGATTTTGAGAAAGAAAAAAAAAAAAAAAACAAAACGTTCAATCAAATTTATTTGTTGTTGCGTATCTTTTTTCCTTAAGTATATTTTCAATGCAGTGAGGTAACGAATATATAATAAAATTTCGGCTGTTTTTGCAAAACATCGTATCTCCAGCTTTTTTAGGATGGATATACGAGGTTTTTGTAATAACACTGACAATATACAGTAGGAAGGTCATGACTAATGATCTGTCAACTTTAAATCACATTTAGATTATTGTCGTCCCATTAAAAAATGCCAATATTAGCATGTCACTAGGTCATGGCTAATTTGCATATTAATGGACTAAAATGGTAATGAATTTGTGCTAAAAATAGACTGGGTTTACCATTATGTATTGCTACAATTGTCAGTTTTGTTTTAAAATCTCGTAACTATGGTTTGAATCAAGCCGTAGTTACGAGATTTATAAATAACAGTTACACATAGGGAAACACAATTGTTTGTCCGAAAGCACGTCAAGGTTTATGAAATCGAACCCTATTTTAATAGGTTAGAACACAACTGTTGAAAGTTTGTGTTATTTCATATCGACTTACAATTGTTTTTTTTTGTTTTACCTCATGAATACTTTTCTTAACAAGACCCGATTTTGATGTCTATATTAGAAAAATGTTTGGTAAAATATTGAGACAAAAGAAGAAAATGCTGAAAATCAGCATTTTCTTTATTTGTTTCAATATTTTCTGTGCTATCTATATCTGTCACAAATCTTAATATATCAACATTGCTTTTGTCATTCGCAGCAGGTTTCAACTATGAACAGTCTTTTAGAATTCTTAAAGGCCTAGTTTTTGGAAAGGGTCAACCCCAGGATTTGGAACCGATACAAAATTTGGTGTGAGTAAACTTAACATAATGACGATTTTCTTCAGAAAGGTCGTAACTGCAGCTTAAACAATCTGAAGTTAAGAGGTTTTTTGTTAACCATATATTTCGTCATTGAGACGATAAAACGCTTACCGAATCACGCCTGTGACAGCTGATTGCGGAGGAATCCTTCATTTTCTGCCTTTTTAATTTATTCAACGAAATTTCTTTATTTTATATCAAACCCTATGTTGTTGGTAATCAAATGAATTGTTTCAAGGACACGATTCTTGTTCAAAGTATATGATGATAAATTATTAATATAAAGATTAAATAAAAAAACATTTACGAAACATTTAATATTTTCTATTCCTGACGTCCAAACAAGGGACCAGTTTCTGACTTTAATCAAATGATTTAGGTTTTTTTCTTTTTCGTTTTACCAGTGCCTTACCACACATTAAAGTGACATTTCACAGATATTTTTTCATAGATATTACTTTTATTTCTATCTGAAATAGTATATTTTCTTATGAAAATACTAAAAATTTCAAGCCAAATAATCGCGCCGTTTACGAGAAATATATTTTTTTGAGTTAAACAAATTGTTGTATACAGAAGTTCAGATGTATTTGGACAACTCCAAAAAACTGATTGCAATAATACGCATTAAAATGACCAATCTTGGCATAAAGACATAGTTTTAAAAAATGAAATTTGAATATTTTCAATTCGTGACGTCCAAACCAGGGACTAGTTTGGATTTTTTCTTTTTCGTCTTACATGTGTCCTACAACAAGAATAGCTTGGAAGAAATAGCAAAATGCGCTTTTTGTCTTGAAAATTTCGTCTTCTTTTTAGAAAAGGTAAACATATTACCAGACAGCACAATTTTATTCTGGTCCAAATTCAAATATTCTTGCAAACAACACTTTCAAGTTAATGAAATTTTATAGGCTTTTTTGTCTATCTTGGTAGAAACATTGTGGGAAATGAAGAAATTACTAGTCACATTGTCCATCATATTTGCCAAAGCCATATTTTCTTTTAGGGAATCAAAAGGAGTCATTGTGTAGTAATGGGTTAACCCTTTACCAGACGGCAAAATTTTAGTGTGGTCCAAATTCAAAGCTGCTGCAGACGACAAAATGGTTGTGGATAAACACATGATTTGTATATATATAGACGTCGCGCACGTTATTGCGACCAGTCGTGAAAAATCCGGTTCACGAATGAAACCTGTACTGGTGAAAAACACATATTTAATTGAGAATCGTTTTCTTGGTAGATACTGTTTCTGTATACATGAACCTGCCTGTCTATAGTTTTACATGGACCTGAAGCACCGGAAACTCCTGAATTTCGGTTATGATTTAACGGAAAAGACACCCGTTTTAAAGCGTGACGTGTAACATAAAAAATCACAGAATTTGATTACTCCGAGCAAAACTTGTATTTTCGGCGTAAAACTTTGTTTAAAGATAGTATTTAACGTTTGTTTATCCTATTTTCTATCATTTGATACGATTGCTATAAAATACAAGCAAAGATTGAAGTCAGTATAACGAAAAAACAAACTCGCATTGGCGCGTGACGTGAGCCATTTTCTGGAATTTTTCATTGAAACGCGATTTTTCACTGTCTTTGAAATGAATACAGTCGTATTATTTTCATTCAAACTTCTTGCACAATCAAGTTCATCATACCGACAATAGATGTATGATGTATCAACGATATATTACGCCTTTTTCGTGTCTTAATTTGATTTTCCCCAGGTAAAACAGAAATGTCCACCCCCTGCGTTTTTTTGCGCAAAAATGTTTTGGTGCGCCTTTCGACATGAATATTTTGTAATCCGCCAAATTCTGAGCATTGATATTGTAAATACAAGTTAGTTCATTACAATATCTTTAAAATGGTGTAATATGTAGATGCGTATCATCAATATAGGAGAAACGCCAGAATTTTTCCCAGGTAAAACAGAAATGTCCACCCCCTTAAATTTACGTCAAAACGGACGTTTAACGTCGACTTTAAATAAAGCGATTGATTATTCGGGTATTGAACAAATTATCTGAATGTTTGAAAGAATCTATAACAAAAGCAAACTGTGTTAAGGACAGCGGTTATGATCAAATGTAAAGTTCTTTGCTTTCCTTCGCACACTAAGATATTAAAAAAGTAACAAAATTATGTTAAAGTTTCTTCGTGTGTCTCTTTAAAATCATCCCCTCATGATTACATGAATCCCACTATTCACTATTACGAGAATGCCCGCGTTTCATTTATCCACTCGTAAACAGGTTTTACAAGTAGGCCTACGTATTGTTTCATAACTAAACAAGTTTGATTAATTTCAGGCTATAATAGTTATTGTTATTTTTTTTCATTTTTAAACCAAAATAAGCGACTGTTTATGACACAATATTTACAGCGTGTAATAAGCAAATAACACACAGACAACAGAAATCACACATACCTAAGACAATTCTTTCCTTCGTGTTGAAAGTTTTGACTTTGTATGTTTGTTGCGAAAAAGCAATTGCAAAAATCAATTATGTTTTAAAAAAGTTTTGCGGTTTTTTGGCCTATGGTTGAATACCGCCAGTGTTTTTAATGTCGCGGAAGTACAACAATATGTCAAACTATTATTCAAAAACAATGTCAACTTAAGGTATGGATTTTATAGTAAAACAAACCATAATCCAGAAATTCATTTATTTACTCTCCTGTTATATGAATGACTTATTAAACAACTTTTCCCTACGATATAAGGAAAAGAAAACGCGGATAATACAGAAATATCCGTTACGCGCGACGTTTACGTGCAACATTTTTCTATATTTTGACGTTACATAAATTGGTCGCAATACCGTGCGCGACGTCATAGTTTAGCGGAGAAAATATTGACTCAAAAGGAGAAACTGCTGGATATCAGCAGTTTCTTCTTTTGACTCAATCTTTTCCCACTATCTTTGTAGCAACATCAAAACCAGGGCCCTATTTCTCGAGAGAGAAGAAACCTTAAGTACTTGCTCATGGGAATATGCTCAACTTAATTAAGTGGAATACTCTCCAACGTTGAAGGGTATTGGATTGAAGTGCACTTGGATTTCGTGTGATTTGAGCACGGTACTAAGATTTGAGTCTGAGAACCTACTTAAGTTATTTCGTGAAACCGGGGCCAGGTTTTGTTTGGGAAAGGGTTAAATGCGAATTTCCCAACTACATGTTGCTATCTACGCCGAACAAATACCCCTCCTTCGAGATTGGGGATCTTTTGATGGGCATGTTTTGATATAAACAAATATATGAAATGACAATTATTAAACACAAATAATTATATACAAATACCATTAAACCTTTTCACTAACAGTCCTTGTTTTCTTGTACCTTAAAGAAGAATGCTTCCGAAAACATTGAAGAAAAAGGAGAAAATGCTGATTACCAGCATTTTCTCCTTTTTCTTCACTGTTTTCCATACAAATGAATAATAATTCTCAGTTTTCTTCAAAGCTTATTAATTTCTCTTCACAACGCTTTTCAACTGGAACATGGCTTAGAATGTGTCGTTTGGGAAAGGGTTAAATAGCCAAATAGCTAATTCATCGACGACAATGTTTTCCTATTGCCACAGCGTTTCTACAACTAAACACTCCCCTTGTGGGTTTTGAGTTTGAAGGTGAACGTGAAATGGGTCTTGGCCCATTTTATCAAATTTTGTTCTGTCTTTTTTTTCTGCATTTTTGTTTTCTTTTCTTTTAAGGTATAAAGTGCCTAATGAAAAACACCACTTTCTAGCCATAGGAAATGTATCAAATTACACACACTTGTAAATACACTTCCCATAAGTAGATTCACCGTGCCGGATTTCAAGATTATGCTTCAAGAAGAAAATAATTTACAAATATCATTTTACTCTATATTCATATGCAAGGGAGGTAATTTTGAACATTTTTGTCAAATATTTCCATAAATATGCATTAATTCAAAATTCTAAACCGTACAAAATGCTTATGTTTGTATTTGGAATGGAAATGTAACACAGTTTAGGAATTACTGGCACTTTTCAAATTTTGCAGCTGGCTCTTTTGTGCTAATTAGGCCCTTCTTACCTTAAGAATTGTCTAAAATTAATTTATATCATCCGAGAAAGGGTTAAGGTATTGCTACTATCATAAGACACCGAACACTTCGTGTATCTTCGGGTGACATCTGTTCCAACGGAAAAAAACACCAGGGTATCAATCGTTAATTTCCGTTACCACGGATGACAACCGAATATGCACGAAGAGTTTTGCAGATAATGATGGGATGTACATGTAATCATTGAAAAAGCTAAATAGCTAATTTATCAACGGCAATGTTTTTCTATTGCCACAGCGTTTCTAAAACTAAACACTCCCCTTGTGGGTTCTGAGTTTAAAGGTCAACGTGAAATGGGTCTTGGCCCATTTTATGGAATTTTGTTCATTTTGATTTGTTTCTCCTTGTTTCTGCATTTCTGTTTTCTTTCTTTTAAGACATGTCTAAAATTAATTTATATCATCCGAGAAAGGGTTAAGGTATGCCTATCAAGATTCCGAACACTTCGTGTATCTTCGGGTGACATCCGTTCCAACGGAAAAACACTAGGATATCAATCGTTAATTTCCGTTACCACGGATGACAACCGAAGATGAACGAAGAGTTTTTCAGATAATGACGGGCTGTTATCATTGAAATAGTCAAATAGCTAATTTATCAATGACAATGTTTCCCTATTGCCAAAGCGTTTCTAAAACCAAACACTAGGTCAACTGGAAATGGGTCTTGGCTCATTTTATCGAAGTTTGTTCATTTATATTTCTCCTTATTTCTGCATTTCTGTTTTCTTTCTTTTGAGAGAGGTCTAGATGTTCGGGAATGGGTTAATGTATTACATCCATCATTAAGGCCCGGTCACATACGATATCGCGGCCGTTCCGCGGCCATACCACGGCTAAAAAATCTCAAAATATTTTGGACGTGGTTGGACGCGGTAACTTTGGATCAATTTTGTTTTAGCCGTGCTATGGACGCGGAATGGACGTGGTACGGCCGCCGGCGGCTGTTCCACTGCCGAAGCACTGCCGTAGCACGGCCTACAACTTCCAACCGCGTCTAGTGTTAAAACACGCGACAAGATACCGCGTCCACATCGCGTCTGAATCACTGCCATAGCACGGCCATAGCACTGCCATTCCACGGCCATAGCACTGCCATTCCACTGCCTAATCGCGGCTTAACCGTCCGTGACGCATAAATGCTATTTTCCCACTGCAGATCAGACCAAATTGAACAAACCATATCAATCGATCTTGCACAGATCGAGTTCGGCCGGCATGTGTAATGGGGAGTAGTTTAGGTGATTCAGCTTAATCTACATCGCTCAGACTTCCAATTCAAATTTTTTGGCATTTCAAAAATGCTCGTATGCGACCGAGTAGGAAATTGATCTAGGAACGACTATGTATTTATCGCGTAGAAGATCGATCTAATAGAGAGTCAGTCGTGTCTGAAGGTCAATCGAGATCGGATTGATATCTTTTACCCGACCTGTACCCAACCTGCATTCGGTCACCCCGACTTGTACTCGATTCACCCTATCAAAATGACTGTAGAGGCTATTTTTTGATTGTCTAAAGATCACGAAGAAGTCATTTATCATAGGTTCCCACTGCCGACCAGATCAACTCGATCAAGCCCAATCAAGCGATCGAGTTTAGATCGATATCGATCGGCAAAGGTAATCGGAAATGGTCTGGTAATCGAGTTTGATCTGAATCGCTTCGGCTTCTTTCTGGTTTTTTTTTTCTTTTTTTTTTTTTTTTTTTTTTTTTTTTCATTGTAAAAAAATATTGGTGTGCGATCGAGTGAAAAAAAAAAAACGATCGGGAAGCGGCTGTGTATTGATCGGGTAGAAAATCGACCCGCCCGGGAAATGACAGTTGCTGGGAATCGATTGTGGTCGGGTTAATATCCTTCGCTCGACCAGCACCCAACCTACACTCGATAACCTCGACTTGTACTCGAGTGAATCAAGATACTATTAACTCGTCCTCTGCTTCATCTGCCAATCCGACCAAATCGACTATTGAAGTCGGGTTGATCGGCTAGAGATCGAGAAAAAGTTGTTTTGTCAGGATTGGTCGGGGAATTCAAGCGATCGACTTGATTTGATCGGCAGTGGTAGCATATAATTAGTTGGATTTTGCCAGAACTATATATCTATATATCTACCCGATCAAAAATCGCTTCCCGATCAATTTTCTACGCGATCGCCCACGAATATTTTGAAATGCGAAAAATGAGTGTGACACCTGAGCGGTGCAGATCCAGACACGATTGATTCTTGATCAGCTATATCTTCTAGCCGATTACAAAATCGCTTCCCGATCAATTTTCTACGCGATCTCTAACGAATATTTTAAAATGCAAACAATCGAGTGAGAAGTCTGACCGGTGCAGATCGCGCTCGACACCCCGACCAATTCTTATAACCAATGTCGACCAAACTCGATATGTAATCGATCGATTGGTCGGGTTTCATCGAGTTAGATTGATCGGCAGAGGGAACCTAGCATAAGCCACCGAGTTGATTTGATTGCTAGTAGGCAACTAGCACCAAGGCAGTCGAACACGACTGGTCTTTACAGTTTACAGAAAATTTAGATATCTAATCAAAGCTTATCATGCTAAAACAGAAACGTTGTCAAGCAAGCTGGCAAAAAAGATGTAAGGATCTTAAAAAAATATCCCAAGTCAGTGCAGGGAGGGGCCCATTTTCCTGTTACTGCTGCTCCCAGTTAAGACTTTGTCCGCAAAGAGATGCAAGAGTAGCTGATTCTAGCGATATTCAATACATTTTAACTTCCACGTCTTACCGCGTCCATAGCACTGCCGGAGCACTGCCTACCGCGTCCATTCCGCGGCCATTCCACGGCCATTCCGCGTCCGTTCCACTGCCTCATCGCGTCTGTCAGCCTTGGTTTGGCCGCGATAACATTTTTGTGCAGTTCAAAAAATTTTACCACGTCTAAAATAATTTCGATTTCATTCCGCGTCCTACCACGTCCATACCACTGCCATAGCACGGCCGTATCACTGCCGCATCGCGTCCAACAGCGTCCATTCCACGGGTGGCTAATTTTAGCCGTGATACGGCCGCGGAACGGCCGCGATATCGTATGTGACCGGGTCTTTAGATACCAAACGCTTTGTGCATCCCTCACCAATTTCCGCACAACGGATGACGTCCGAAAATAGGCGAGGGTATCAATCGTCACAATTCTTCTTTTTTCTAAATGTTTTCCCACGCCTTTTTCATGATAGGCGTCATAAAGCGTCACTGTTTGGGGATGGATTATTCATGGGCCTTTGGTTCAATTCCCCGTAGTCCAACTCTTTCAGACGAGAATATGATAAACCAAAGTTCTGTCCCAGCATGACCGTAGTTGTTGAGTGACAATAATATCTGTAATTCCAATTAATCGGTCTGTTCACTCACTGTTTTTTTTTTCATACACGGTTATCTCAAACTTCCTGGAATAGCAAAGATTTGTTACGACTAGCCGGTGATGACAAATTTGACGACAGTCGAGATTAAAAGAATTTGTTTTTGGATTAGGACATGCCAATATATAATGATATTCTTCCTCGATGATATAGGTTGTTGTGGCATTGGAAAAGGTTATGCTTTTTTCTACTTAATATCAAGTGAAAATTTAACGTTAATATTCTTTCCACGAATTTAAGGATATTGAAAGTACCGGTAACAAGTGATACGTGAAGTGCACGAAAAGACGATATTTTCAATTTGCAATCATTTATACACATTTCTTTATTTCCTTATTTATATATTTGTCTATTGTTTAAAATCTTTTTTTGACAAATTCGCTTCTACCATCCATTTAATGGTTTCAATTTCGATTTATTATCTGGGGAAAAAAGAAACTCAATAAATGAAGAACATTTTATCTTTACTGAAATCCCAATGTAAATAAAACATGACAAGCAAAATTTTGATTATCAAGTAGTGAGCACATAGAATTGTAAAAAGGTGCATGTTCTTTACTTTGATAATATTGGCCCTCATCCTTTAATCCATTACCAAGGTGCATGTTCTTTACTTTGATAATATTGGCCCTCATCCTTTAATCCATTACCAAACGGCAAAAAAGTGGACTGTTCCAATTTGAAAGGTGCTGCAGACGACAATTTCAAGTTGTTGAAATCTCAAAATGCTTTACATTTTGGGTTAGGAAACATTGTGGAAAATGAAGAAATTGCTTGTCACAAGCAATTTCTTCATTATCCACATTTCCCCCCGAGTCTTTTCTTGTGAGGGACTTAAAAAGCGTCACTGTGCAGTAATGGGTTAAAGTCCTGGGGCCTGTTTCATCAAAACATTTAAGACGCGTTCTTGACTTACCTACGACTTAAATATCGCTCATAACAACAATCGCATTACATAGCTTTTGGTTAATTGGCGACACGTGATTCTTCCTCTAAACGTGTGGTAAGACATCGGTAAGTCAAAAATACGTCTTAAATCTTTTGATGAAACTGGTCCCTGGTCATATACACCATTTTCAGGTACACATCACGACCGGAGCACGTCTAAAACAGGGGACCCGTGCAGTATAATTTTGAACGTGATGTGGACGCGATATGGACGTGAAATTGTGTATGACCGGAGCCGCGTTCTTTAGAGCGAGATTTCTTGAGATATCTTCAGATTTATTAAGATGTTTTGGTATAAAGCGCTCTTTGAGCAAGATTTTTAAGACGATCACTGGGAGCCGCCATTGCTCTATACTTCTATCGGTACCCCTCGGTAAATTCTGTAGAATCTATATGGGATAGAATTGACCGAGTTGTTCTGAATGCTCCATGATTCATAAACCGCGGAGTTCCGAATGCTTGGACATACTTCATACAAATGACGTCCTGATGACGTGTATGAAGTATGGAACATTCGGAACACCTCGCGTAAAATCCCGGTCTCAAAAACGCTGTACCAAAAACATCTTAAGAAATCTTTAAAAATCTCGCTCTAAAGAACGCACCTCGGGTCTTAAGACTAATAATGCTAAAACAAGATTAACACGTCCAAAACTAGACATAGTTGTGACGTACCTTGGCTATTAGAAATAGCATGGGAAAAACATTTAAGCAAAGGAAGACGATGTTGGTAATCGACATTTTCTCCTTTTGCCTCAGTGTTTTCTGTGCTAAATTATTCACAATTTTTTTTATTCAATAACATCCATTTTGTCGTCTGCAGCAGTTTACAAATTGGATCACACCAACGATTTTGTTTTTCTTGTGTAGTTATTCGTATGTTCTGGTTGTTAGGGAATGCACTCATGTTGCATTAAAGTATTTTAGCGTTTTCAAGAGGCGGCAAATCATTTAAATCCATTAAAATTGCCAAAATAGTTTATAAACACAATGTTGCGTTGTTTTTCTTCTTTAGATATATAGGATCAGCAATTCTGCAACCCTTTACTAAAAAATATTTAGTCCTAATTTTATCAAAGTCGTAACGGAACAAGATTGGATAACTCGAACTCCGGATATTTCGAGGTGAAACGACGTTCCCTACGACCTCGACACTACGAGTCAGCCTATTACCAGACGGCAAAATTTTGAACTGTTCCAATATGAAAGATGTTGCAGATGACAATTTTAGGTTGATGAAATTTTAATTTTTTAGTCATTTTTTTGTTAGAAAACATTGTGGAAAATGAAGAAATTGCTTGTCACAAGCAATTTCTTCATTTTCCATAATGTTTTCCCAAGCATTTTCTTGTGAGGGAGTCAAAAGGCGTCACTATGCAGTAATTTGTTAAAACTGTATAATTATTCTAGTCCCAAGTCGAAGATGTTGCAGGCGAAAACGTCAACTTAACAAGCAGCATTTCAACATTTGAGTTGTTGCAATTGAAAACAATGAGGAAAAAGGAAAGGAAACATGGCAATCATTGAGTCTTTTTTATATTTGTCTCACCTCTCTTCAGTGAGATTTTCAAAACTAGGGGCCTGGGGCCTGTTTCATCAAAACATTTAAGACGTATTTTTGACTTACCAATGTCTTAAATATCGCTTATAACAACAATCGCATAACCTAGGTCTTGATAAATTGACGATACACGTTTCTTGCCCTTAACTTGTCGTAAGTCGTCGGTAAGTCAAAAATGCGTCTTAAATTTTTTTATGAAACAGGCCCCTGTTTCATCAAAACATTTAACCCTTTCCCAAAAGGCAAAATTTCAGGGCAATCCACTTCAAAAACTGTAAAAAATGACAAAATGGAAGGTATTAAAGATAGAGTTTGTGTAAAATATGGTAAAGAAAATATTGAGACAAAAGGAGAAACTGCTGGTTATCAGCAGTTTCTTCTTTTGTTTCAATGTTTTCCAAAGTCTTTTCTATTAGGGACGTCAAAACCAGGTCTTGTTTGGGAAAGGGTTAAGTCGTATTTTTGACTTACCAATGTCTTAAAAATCGATTAAAAGAACAATCGCATAACCCAGGTTTTGATAGAATGGCGATACGTGTTTCTTACGCTAAACCTGTCGAAAGTCGTCGGTAAGTCAAAAATACGTCTTAAATGTTTTGATGAAACAGGCACAGGGGCCAGTTTCATCAAAAGATTTAAGACGTATTTTTGACTAACCGATGTCTTACCACACGTTTAGAGGAAGAATCACGTATCACCAATCAACCGAAAGCTATGTAATGCGATTGTTGTTATAATCGGTATTTGGTCGTTGGTAAGTCAAGAACGCGTCTTAAATGTTTTGATGAAACAGGCCCCAGGCCCCGGTTTCTCGAAAAAACTTAAGTATATTCTCATGAGAACATGCTCAACTTCAAAGGAATACTCTCCAACGTTGAAGGGTATTCGATTGAAGTTCACGTGGATTTCGTGCGTTTTGAGCACGGTGCTCAAATTTGAACATGAGAACGTACTTAAGTTTTTTCGAGAAACCGGGGCCTGGTCTTGTTTGGAAAATGTTTGAAAATTACAAGAGTGCCAAAACATACACGTTATGCATTGAAATATCAGAAAACATGCAATGAATAAATTGACGTTGAAGTGCTTTGTATTTATTTGTCGTGTTTTTATAGAGAGGGGTACACTCTAAAATGCATTTCAATCCTTTCCCAAACTGCCATTATGAAGAAAACAATTGATCACCTAGGCTTCAATTATCTAAACAATTTCTTAAACAATGCCAATTTCGTTATTCCTGCTATTGACATACCCCATGTAAGCATCTTAAAAAATCGAATTAGAGACCAATTTATTCAGGACTGGTTTGCCTATATCAATCAGTCTCCTAAACTAGAATATTTTTGTCAATTCAAAACTGATTTCGCTTTTGAAAACTATTTGCAAACAATCCACAATGACAATTTAAGAATAAACTTAACACGCTTCAGACTCAGTTCTCATTCTTTAGAAATAGAATCAGGCAGACGTTTTGGATTAGAAAGAAAAGATCGTTTATGTAAAATTTGTAATTTGAAAGTTGTAGAATCCGAATATCATTTCCTTCTATGCTGTCCTAGATATGACGAAATACGCAAGAAATTTATAGGAAATATTAATTGGCCCTCTCTCCAAAAATTTTACAATATAATGGCTTCTAAAAACAAAAATACTCGAAGTGCTCGAACAGGGATTAACGAACACTCGAAACCTCGCATATCTTAGCTACTGAATATATCATTTAAACCATATCACGCAAGAAGTGGCTGAAATGGATCCTCATCAGTCTGGACTAATTTTTGCTTTTAAAAAGACATTTCTTTAGATAACGGTTTTTTTTTTGTGAAATTTATACATAAATGTTTTAAATTATCAATTAACTAGAAAGTAATTAAATAGAACATTAAACCAAGCAATCACGCAATCAATATGTAATTGCAATCAATCAATCAATCGATCAACTAATCAATCAATCAATCAATAAACATAATGCTTCTTTTTTATTATCAACACTTAGCTAAATAGAAGAGATTGCTGATTAACAGAATGTGTAGTTGCCTTTTCAGGGATTTCCGTGATATTTCAAAACGGGGTAGAGTAAGCACTTGAACAAAGTGGAAATAAATACCCATTTATAAGGAAAAATGCATGCAATTGGGATTCAAGTAGTTTGTATTTATTTATCATGTTTTTGTTAAAAGGGCGTAAAACTTTGAAATGCGTTTTAACGGGTAGCCGAATAAATTGTGAAGTGCATGAACAAGATACTACCCTTTCTCAAACATTGACAGCCCTTCTTTTCTTTCTTTCAGTGTGTTTTCTTTCTTTTTTTATATTTTTCCCGACGACACACAGATTGTCTGTCATTTTAACCATCATTTCCATTCACCTACAACTATTTAAACATTCTTTAAAAATGTTGTCATTAAAAATAGTGTTAACGAACTTTCGAAATCTTGAATATCAGGAAAAATGGAGATCTATGCTACGTCATGCCATTTTTTTTTAAATCATTGCTTTTTAACAAAATCCTCGTACCTGCAGCCTTAGATAAGCTGTAGTTACGAGGTTTTTGTTGAAAAGCAGCGAAATGCTGGTAACCAATATTTTTTCCTTCCGATAAATGTTGTTGGTTTTTAGCTCGCCCGGGACGATAGTCTCGGAAGAGCTATTGTCATACCCCCGGATGTCGGCGTCGGCGTCAGCGTCCGCAAAAACTTTAACCTGGCCCATATCTCATGCCCTGTTAGAGATACAGCCTTCATATTTCACCTGTGGGTACCTCTAACCAAGACCTTTAATTTGAGACCATGACCTTTGACTTTGTGACCTTGACCTTGGAGTTTGACCCACTTTTTGACCGTTTTAAAAAACTTTAACCTGGCCTATATATCATGCCATATTACACCTACAGCCTTCATATCTCACATGTAGATACCTCTCACCAAGACCTTTCATTTGAGACCATGACCTTTGACCTTGTAACCTTGACCTTGGAGTTTGACCTACTATTAAAAACTTTAACCTGGCCTAAAAAATTTTAACCTGGCCTATAATAATTATCTTATGCCCTATTGCACATACAGCCTTGATATTTCACATATGGACACCTCCTACCAACACCATTCACATTTGACCATGACCTTTGACCTCATGACCTTGACCTTGGAGTTTGACCTACTTTTAAAAAACTTTAACCTGGCCTATATCTCATGTCTTTTTACACATACAGCCTTAATATTTCACATAATGGACACCTCCTACCATCACCATTCACATTTGACCATGACCTTGGACCTTGTGACCTTGACCTTGGAGTTTGACCTACTTTTAAAAAAACTTTAACCTGGCCTATATTTCATGTCCTTTTACACATACAGCCTTGATATTTCACACATGGACACCTCCTACCAACATGATTCACATTTGACCATGACCATGGACCTTGTGACCTTGACCTTGGAGTTTGACCTACTTTTAAAAGACTTTTACCTTGCCTATAGCTCATGTCCTTTTACACCTACAGCCTTCATATTTCACATATGGACACCTCCCACCAAGACCTTTCATATTTGACCATGACCTTGGACCTGGTGACCTTGACCTTGAAGTTTGACCTACTTTTAAAAAAAACTTTAACATGGCCTTTATCTCATGTCCTTTTACACCTACAGCCTTGATATTTCACACAATGACACCTCCTACCAACACTTTTCACATTTGACCATGACCATGGACCTGGTGACCTTGACCTTGGAGTTTGGCCTACTTTTAAAAAAACTTTCACCTGGCCTATTTCTCATGTTCTTTTGCACCTACAGCCTTGATATTTCACACATGGACACCTACCAACACGGTTCACATTTGACGGTGACCTTGTACATTGACCTTGGAGTTTGACCTACTTTCAAAAAACTTTAACTTGGCCTATAACTCATGTCCTTTTACACCTACAGCCTTGATATTTCACACACGGACACCTCATTCCAACACAGTTCACATTTGACCATGACTTGTGACCTTGACCATGGAGCTTGACCTACTTTTACAAAATTTCATTTTGGGCCATGACCTTTTTACCTTGACCTAGGAAGTGACAAGCTCTCGTTTGGACGAGCTTTATTGTCCGCGGACAATTCTTGTTTTTTTCGTCAACAGTCAACACATTCTCCCCTTGAAAAATTCTATGAATTTTGTCGCCTTCTGAAGCTTCAAAATTATCTAAAACTTTGTCGTTTGGGAATGGTTCAATATATTCTATTTCAAAGTGACGCAAAATGTTAAGTGGCACAAACTAATTTGTTAAAGCTATAAGTTTTCTTGCACCTACGAAAGTAGGCCTACTTATACTTCGTCGATTTTCAAAAAAAAAAAAAAAAAAACACACAAAAAACTCGTAACTACACTTTTTAAAAGCTGTAGTTACTATGTGTTGGAAAGAAAAGGCGACTTTTGTCCAATTACAAGTGCTATTATATTAGTAACACTATCGTTTTATACTTCATATTAATAAAGCTTTTGACGCTTCCAAAAATATCTCAAGGTCGAATTTTGTGATAGTGATCATTAGTGCGAAAATTACCAGTCATGCAAAAGATTTTCTAAAATAGCCAAGCTTTGATATTTCAAAAATGTGACCCGTCACGCTAAAAGGGACCTTATAGGAAGTGTGAAAAATATCGACCCTAGTCAGTCTGCGCAGTCCGCGCAGCCAGACTAGGGCCGACACTTTTCACTTGTATGTAATTATCTTAATCCGGAATGTTTTCCCCATTTTACACATACGGGATCTGGTTGACATTACTCTCTTAAGAACAGAGAACATTATCTCTACATTCCATTCCGATAGAATGAGCTCTGTTCTCGCGGGATCATTTCACGTCTAATCTCGGGGCCTTGGCGGGATTTCAGTATCCAATCGTTGGCTATACACAACAAAACAATTTAAAAAGCTGATACAAACTTTCATTGGCTGACGCTTCAAATTACCGGCTTCAGCCAAAAATAGAAGCGACGTAATGTATACGTAATCAAACCAGATCAAACTGAATGATTTTGATTCGATAATTCAAATGTTACCGGCTTCAGCCAAAAATAGAAGCGACGTAATGTATACGTAATGATCATGCAAGATAAAACTGAATGATTTTGATTCGATAATTCAAATGATGTGCTATAATTAGATTATGACGACCAAAAAGGCTGTTGGCGTACCGAAAACTGCAGAGGTCATATTTGATGGTTTAATCAATATATGCCTCGGCTTTGGAGAGTAGGTTGACATGTACCGAGTCTGGCAAAGTTTGTCAAAATTTGGATTTTTGGAGTTCGGATAAGGTCCCTTTTAAGAGCCAGGGTCTGGAAAAAGGGCCCTTATAGCATTTGAGATTGACATGTTTCAAGATCAGGCTGTGCCTAGATGCAGTCTAGCCAGCATCCATGTTACTCTCAAATGGTTGCTACAGACCATAACAAAGCTATTTGAGAACAACATGGTTCCTGATCAGACTGTGCGTATGCACAGGCTGATCTGGAACCATGTTGTTCTCAAATGCTATAAGGGACGTTTTTCAAGATCCTGGCAAATTTATTATTTATGTGATCACTTTTGATTCAGTCTTGTCTAATCGTTGTCTTTTGGAAAAGTCTTAGTCCATTTTCAGACGACAAAATTGTAGACTGGTTCAAATTTTAAGATGTTACAGACGACAGATTCAAATGAATAATTTTTTACATCTTTTGGTCTTTTTTGTCGGGGGGGGGGGGGGGGGTAGAAAACATTGATTGGTGGAAATGAAGAAATTGCTTGTCATAAGCAGTGTTCTGATTTTCCACAATGCTTTCCATTGGCTTTATCTTTTATGGGGCGTCAAAAAGCGCTTTTGTATGGTAATAGGTTTAACTACTCATGGATTTTTACTAAGAAATCAAACTCCGTCTATCCATTCTTTGAAACAGAAAATAAATCTAAATATAGGCACGGCAAAACAAGAATCAATTTCGGAAAGGGTAATGCAATTTTCAAATTTAGCGCATTCCTTTTCCCACAAAACAAAAGACTTCCTGATTTCTTTTCGACCTCGCCTTGTGAAGGTTAGTTATTCTAGCCCTTACCCTAACAAGATTTGATTTCGAATTCCCTGATAGAATAAACTCGTGAGATATTAAGGCAAAAGAAGAAAATGCTGATGATCAACATAATTATTATCATTGTACCTCAATATTTCTAGTTCTATATTGTACACAAATGCCGTCTTTATTAATGACCACCATTTTTGTCGTCTGCAGCAACTTTTAGATAAGAGAAGAGTAGCCTATATTGTGCTGTAAGGGAAAGCGTTAAGAACAGTTTAGGACAAAATTGGAACGATTACTTTGAAAAGGAAAAGGATGGATCTAATCATCATTTTCTTCTTTTGTCTCAATTATTTCCAAAGCCTTCATTGCTATTGATTTAAAAAATCAGGCCCTGTTTGGGAAAAGGTTAAGCTGTTTAACCCTTTCCCAAACGACAAAATTTTAGGATGATCCACTTCAAAAACTGCAACAAATGACAAAATGTGTGTTATAAAAGATAGGATTTGTGTAAAATATAGCACAGAAAATATTAAGACAAAAGGAGAAACTGCTGGTCATCAGCAGTTTCTTCTTTTGTTTCAATGTTTTCCCAAGCTTTTTCTATTAGGCACGTCAAAACCAGGTCTTGTTTGGGAAAGGGTTAAAGAAGGGTTTTAAAAAAAAAAGATCAATCGCATGATCGATATAGGGAAATACCCGTCTTTTTGTTTAACCCTTTCCCATGCGTCAACTTTTTGTCCAAGTTGCTAATTTGAAAGTTGTTGCAGACAACAGAAAGTCCATTTTTGTTCGTAGAACGGAAATATTGGGGAAAAGGGAAGATTTTGATACACAGCACTTTCCTCTTTGCCTTCAATGTTTCCAAAGATTGATTTAAAACTTTGAAACGTAAAAAGGTCATTATATTGATTAGGAAAGGATTAACTTCTATGTCGTCATGTATAACCGCGTAACTGAGTATAATTAGTTCTTTAGTAATGCCTTTATAAAATACGTAATTTATAGCAACAGATAAAGGGGTGAAAGTGTTCCAATTTTATTATTTTCAGATCCTAATCCTATGTTGTGGGTACTCATTAGAATCGTCTCGATGAGACGATTCCAATGAGTACTCACAACATAGGGTTCGATGAATTATTAATGAAATATTGCATTTTGTAAATCAATCAATTCTACTTATCTGAAGCTCTGACAAATTATGTAAAATATCAAATAGGCCGGTATATGGAAAATGGCGTCTTTGTGAAATCTTAGACCAATATGGGTCAAAATCAGTCTGAGCTTATCATTAGCAGTCTGATTAGGATCTTATCTGTTCTCTTATAATTTCTTCGTAACTTTTGATAATTTTTAGACAACAAAATGGATCCCAATCAGACTGTACAAAGGTAAAAACCACTTTGGAAGCTTTTTTTCTCTAAAAGTAATCGGTCTTTTTTCTTAACAAGACCTGGCCCCGGTTTCTCGGGAAAAAAACTTAGGTACGTTCTCAGACTCAAATCTGAGCACCGTACTCCACGTGAACTTCAATCGAATAACCTTCAACGTTGGAGAGTATTCCATTGAAATTGAGCACGTAGCCTACTCGTGAGTAGGCCTATGTATTTAATTTATTGGGTAGGAAAATATTGTGGAAAATGAAGACATTGCTTGTCACAAGCAATGTCTTCATTTTCCACAATGTTTTCCAAAGTCATAATTTTGTAGGCCGTCCAAAGGCGTCACTGTGTGGTAATGGGTTAAGTTTTTTCGAGAAACCAGGGCCTGGTTTTGAAATTAATAATAGAAAAATCGTGAGAAATCGTGAGAAAATATTGTGGTAAAAGATGAAAATGCTGATAAGCAGCACTTTCGCCCTTTTGCTTCGATATTTTGAATTATATTTTGTGCTATATTGTAAGCAAATAATATTATCATACATAATTATACATCAGGCCCGTAGAAACAGCCCCCCCCCCCCAAAAAAAAAAATATCCAGACACAAGGGCTTCAGCCACCCCAATATGAAATTGTTTCATACGGACCTGTGCATTTTGTCGTCTGCGACAGTTTTGAAATCGGAGCGTTCTTCATTTGTGTCGTTTTAGGAAATATTTTAATATCAAAATGGCTATTTTACCATGTCCCATCTGAAATCTTTAAATGGTCGATTTTCAACCAAAAATCTCGTAACTGCAGCTTGATTTAAGTTGCAGTTACGAGGTTTTTGTTGAAAAGCGACAAAATTAGAAATCTAGACCAAGGTCAATGCAATATGTAAATTAAGCTACCGACTTGCGTTCGAAATGATGTAAATAACAATTATTTAAAGTTGAATTAACACGTTTTCGAAATAAAAATGCCATATTGCTAAATTGCACATGTAAATGTTGGAACTAAGCCTAATAGATTGATAGGATTGAACTATACTTTACACGCGTGATATTTTGCAGGCCACAAAATCCTAGTCTATCTAATTGAAAAACAATCAAGGAAAATTAGAATTAGCTACAAGTAGGAAATGACTGGTTGAAAATTTCAGCCGAAATACTAGTCTCCTGGGGCCCGTATTACTAACGATCGTACATGTACGTTCGATTTTGATCGCAGATTTATCTGCGATCGGTCTTACGATATCGTAGGTGTTTTATCAAACATTTGCGATTTAGAAAATCGTACGATCGTTAGTAATAC
Source organism: Fragum sueziense (assembly GCA_963680895.1). Lineage (NCBI taxonomy): Eukaryota > Metazoa > Mollusca > Bivalvia > Cardiida > Cardiidae > Fragum > Fragum sueziense. The sequence continues at coordinate 39,525,179 of OY804608.1, read as the reverse complement.
GGGCCCCTGGATCGGGATCGAACGTGGACGATGGGTAACATATCCATGACGTTACCGCGGCAGCATAATTATGGTATCTGCTATCGAAAGGTAGACCCGTGAGGTATATAACGTGTACAGCATAATATACAATAAACTCTTTTTCATCGCTTTCTTTTGTGCGAAACTTTAAAGTACCCCCCCCCCCCCCCTGGTTATCTACATTTGCTTCTTTTATCTCAATGTTATCCAATGCTTCTTCATATATAGACGTCAAAACCAGGTATTGTTTGGGAATGGGCTGAGCCAATCATTATGTCGATTTTAAATGGCATGACCTTGTACTAGAAATGAAAACCTAAATCTGTAATCTTTTGATCCTTTAAGGCTTTCCCAAACGACAAAATTTAAGGGTGGTACAATATGAAAGATAATGCCGATAACAAAATTGATGCTGATAAATACATGGGATGGGTGCAATATAGCGAAGAAAATATTGAGGCAAAAGGAGAAAATGCTGACTATCATCATTTTCTTCTTTTGCCTCAATGTTTTTATCAAGCCACCTCTTTAAGGGACGTCAAAACCAGGTCTTGATTGCCATCTATCAGAAAAATTTTGAGAAGACGTTAAAGGGAAAGACGAAAATACTAACTATCAAATTTTTCTTCATTTATCATAATATTTAGAACCTTTCGTTCTTTCGAAATTGCATATGATAATAATAAATATATCATATCTATAAGCCCTGTTTTGTCGATTTGGTCGCTTTTTTAATATCGAATATTTTTTTCTGTCATTAGGGGGAGGATTAATCTCAAAAAAGTCAAAGTATATAATCTTACGAAGTTCAAAAAGGTCAGAATCTCGGAATAGTTACTTTTTTATTGACACGGGTCCAAATTCTGGCATGGGTAAGGGGATTGATTGATTAAAGTTGAAAACCTTTTAAACCTTTCCCAAGCAAGACATGATTTTGACGTCCCTCATTTAAAAGGCTTGGGAAAACATTGGCACAAAAGAAGAAAATGATGTAAAACAATATTTTATCATTTTTGTTAAATATGTTCTGTGATACATTGTACAAAAAATCAATTTTTATCTACATAAATTTTGTTGTCTGCAGGAGATTTTGAATTTGACTATTTTATTTCTTGCTGTTTGGGAAATGTTTAATATTACCCAGGCACGCAGGAGCAGCGTGGGGGGGGGGGGGGGTAAAGCTGGTCAAAAATGTGGAAATCCTTATTTTACACTGAAATTTTGGGGAAAGTTTCCTTCAGTCCCTCAAATTTTCAGACAGGAGCTTAAGCACTACCCCACCCGCTATAAAATTGCTTCCTGCGGGCCTGGAGATAATCAACAATTTCTCCTTTTCCCTCAATATTTACAATCTTTTACCGTTTTGACCAATAATTCTGTCGTCCTCAGTTCCTTTCAAATTGTACCAGTCAAATCAATTGTGATTTGGGAAAAGACTGACTTGCTAAGTCATTGCTCTTGATAAATGACCAGGAAGAACTTCTCTAGCTATCAGTTAGAGGTGCTCTTCCAGGTCATTTACCGTGAGTTACACGTAACCACGAATTCTTGTTGTTTCCCAAACAATGGCTGGTGTTTACGTCCCATAAGATTTGGATTATTGGAGTTTTACGCCGTTTGCAACTGCTATAGCCATATCGCGGCGACTGGAGTACCTAACCATTGATTGCTGTTGTTTCTCATACCAGTACTACCACAAAACCCTTACCGAGCCTCCATCTGCTCTCCCAAAGGTTCATTAAATCAAAACCTTTATGGGTGAGATTTTTGTCTTAAGAAGAAGCCCTTCGAAAACATTGAGATTAAAGAATGAAATGCTGATAAATGCGCTGTGCCTGCTGCCTCGGCGTATGGGGTGGTGGTGGAGGGGGAGGGGGAGGGGGTGAATAATTTCCGTTTCAACAGGATAACCTTTTGGACTTGTCCAATTTGAAATGATTTGCATACGAAAATATTCCAATAACTCTTTGTTATATGTATGCAATTTGCATATAGATAAATGAAAGGAAAACAGATTAAGGTAGAATACCCGTAATCTGGTCATTTTTAGATTAATAAAACATCGGCTTTTTTCGAGCGACGTCGTTACGTATGCGAACATATTCGGGTGCGGTCTTAAACATTCGGCGTTGGAAAGTTCCCCTGCAGAATGTTTTCGACGTCGCCCGAATAATTCTGACGTCGCGCGAATCTCATCAGGGGTAGACTACCTTAAGGGTGGACTACTTTTAGTATGAAATGGTCGGATACGTTCGAAAATGTCGTAGCCTCATTTTTGTACGTGACCTACAAAACGGTTGTTGTCAACGGGTGTGAAATTACAAATTAGGCAATCTTTTAAACAAATATCCAAAGCAAACGATTCAGGATTAAAAACCTATCATTTGATAGCGTCTATCTCAATGGTTTATGGTATAAATTACATTGTCTTGGAATAAATGGCAAATTACTAAGGGTGTTACGTAGTATTTATGACAATGTAAAAGTTTGTATTAAAGGCTGTAATTCTTACTCAGAGTTCTTCGAATGTGCAGTCGGTTTGAAACAAGGGGAGGTAATGTCTCCTCTACTTTTCCCATTTTTTATTGAGGACCTTGAAATGTTCCTAATGGATAAGCCTTCTTCTGGATTGACTTTAGAGGATATCACTTTTATTTTACTACTATTCGCAGACGACATGGTAATTCTTGGTAACAGTATTAATGATCTTCAGAACAGTTTGAATTTACTATCCAACTATTGTAGCAGTTGGGGTTTAGAAGTCAACACAGATAAAACCAAGGTCATGGTCTTTAGAAAACGCGGTTATATTACTAATGACGAAAGATGGACGTATAATGGTAATGAACTTGAAGTAGTAGACAATTTTAATTATTTAGGAACAGTCTTTTATTACACCGGTTCTTACAATTTAAATGTCGAGACACTAAACGGAAAAGGTATTAAAGCTATGAACGTTCTTCTAAATAAAACAAGAAAACTCAATTTAAAACCATCAACTATGATGCAACTTTTTGATGCATTCGTAGGATCTATTCGAAACTTTGGTTGTGAATTAAATGGGTTTGGTAAAAACAAAAGTGTTGAGACGTCGCGCACGGTATTGCGGCACTAAAATGTAACGTCAAACTAGCGAACGTCGATTACGTAACAATAAGTTTTTGCGTAGACGGTTGTGTTGTGCTTTTAATGTTTACTCTCTATTTAATCTAAACTGATTCATAAAGACAGAACCACGTTTTAAGAAATACTCCACTGTTTCCATCTTTTATCTTTTTATAGCTTTCCCGCCACTTTAATTCGTTCTTTTTTCACCTTAAAATGCGCATATTTAGATAATTTCAGGATTACGTCAAATAAATCAAGTATACGTTTATACATTTTCTGTCCACAAGAAAAAAAATTGAATTTCTCTTATACGTTTTGTTATTTTGCGTCGAAATTTTGATATGATCAACAAGAAAAAAATGGTATTTCCACCTTGAAATTAAATGCTTGTATGAATAAGAAAACTTATATTTTTTAAAGTCTAAATGGTAGAAAAGTAGAGTTTTCAACGCCATGAAACAATTTCTGTCCACACGCATTTTATATTATAATTGTTTCGTTTATTATGCTAACTGATTTTCTTCCATATATTATAGAAATAGAGAAAAATGGTATTTTTTATATCAAGTTTGGTTGCACTAGAGTCATAAATTAACAAAATATTCAACGAAATTGTCATTTTTTCTGCGACGTAATTCTAATTGTTACACTTCGATTTTTGGTAAATTAACTGGGCTAATTTGCGTAATTGACGTAGAAATTTTATTTCCGATCGGTAAAACATCATACAGCATTTCCACTGTCACAAAATATATTTTTCCATGTGTTTGACGTTACTTAATCGCAGAATTGCTAATAAATATCCGTTACTCTTGAAAATTTATGTTACATGTTACACACGTTTTTTCGCCGAATTTACGAACAAAAATTCTTTCTAGCAAATTTATACAAAATAAGAACTTGAAATGATTACGACATTGAAAAATATCAAGGCTTTACGCTTATTTTGATATATAGCAAAAATGAGAGAACGAAAACGATTCCTACAATATTCAGTTATGAATCGCGGAGGGTAGCGTTTTTTGAAAAGTGACGCAATACCGTGCGCGACGTCTGAATGTTTGCACCTCAGGTTTTGTAAACAACTACTTAATAGTAGTAAAAGCTCACCAATAGACAATGGACATGAAAAAAGGCGCGCAGTTGAACAAAGTGAAAATCAAGGACAAAAACACAAGGAACCAAAAGGGAAAAAACAATTAAATACAGTGAATAGTGATAACAAAAAATCAATGGAAGGAAATAAAAATTCTAAATCAACGAGTGAAAATAAGGAAAATAAGGAAAATAAAAAGGATAATAAAAAGGATAAACAAAACAACAAAAAGGACAATATAAACTGTAAGTCATTTGTAACCCCAGTTCAGTCTGCTACACCGTCCACTAGTACAATGTCTGACCAAAACAAAACTTTGAACCAAGTACACCTGACCAATACACCCCAAGTACAGCAACTCGATGGCTCCTATATAAACCAATTACAAATGCAAAATCAGAGCCAACCGCCCTGGGGATACGGCAACCAGCAGGTCTATACAAGCCCTCAGTGCTCTTATCAACAACCAACGAACCAAAGCACACCAGTTTACAATCTACCACCACCCCCGCCCCAGACCCCAACAGTTAGCCAAACATTCCTAGTTGAGCAGTTTTCTATCATGTCGGCGCGTTTTGACAAACTAGAAACTAAACTGGCCCAATTAGACTCATTACAGCTAAGTATAGACAAAATAACGGGCCGACTAGACAAACTGGAGACGACGGCTAGTTCCCTAGAAACAAAAATGGTGGACATCGAAAAAAGCCGCGAGTTTGACTCGAAAAATATGGACGATATTATGAAAAAACAAAATGAAATAGACAGCTTATTGAACAAAATGAAGAATTTAGAGCAAATGCAAAAAGAGCACGATGAGAGGATGAAAGCGGATATTATAGACTTGAAATCAAGAAGTATGCGAGACAATTTGCTTTTCTATGGTATTCCCGAAGAATTGGAGGAAACTGATGAAATGTGTGTGAAAAAAGTGCTTGAGCTCATAGAGTTAAAGTGTAATATCGAAAATGCATCACAAAATATTATCTTGCACCGGGCTCACAGAATAGGCAAATTCAATCATTCCAAAACCAGACCTATAGTAGCAAAATTTGCCTACTATCAGGACAGAGAAAATGTTCGAAAATGTGCAAATCTGTTACAATTTCCTCAGGGAATTAGCCAACAATTCCCTAAGGAAATTGTTGAAAAGCGCAAGAAGCTAATTCCAATTTTGAAACAAGCCAAAGCTGAAAACAAAAAGGCATTTATTTCGGTAGACAAATTGTATATCGAAGGACAATTATACAGAGGTGAGACACCTGTGCAAGATCATATTTCCCAATAGGGGTCAAGCGGAAGTGACCTTAAGTGTTTGGTGTGGAATGTAGAAGGGTTAACTAGATCTAAATTAAGTAACCCAGATTTCATAGAAACTATTAACCAGTATGGTTTGATATGTTTAGGTGAAACATGGACAAACAAATCATCAAATATCCAATTAAAGGGATATAAGCTAATTCATTCTTATAGACAATTTCAGCACAGACGAGCAAAACGGAGCAGTGGTGGACTTGCTATTTATGTAAAAAACAATATTCACAAAGGGATAAAACTTGTAAAAAATACCGTTGATTGTATTATTTGGATTAAGATGGACAAATGCTTTTTCAAATTAACAACAGATTATTATTTTTGCTTGACATATATAGCACCTGAGAATTCACCCTCTCATGACAATTATGATAGCGATATTTTTGATATGATAGAGTCGGATGCCCGCGGCTACCAAGAAATGGGACGTGTATTTATATCAGGTGATCTAAATTCACGTGTCGGTCAAAGATCAGACTACGTTGTAAATGACGCGCCGTTATCGGAATTCGACGACCAGTCCGAAATCGATCAATATTTACCCCGTGTAACATCCGATAACGGCACTAATAGATTTGGCGAGCGTCTGCTCGAATTATGCAAATCTCTAAATATGCGCATTGTCAATGGTAGATGCGGGCTCGACTCCCAGCTAGGCAAACCGACCTGTTGTACTTACAATGGTGATAGTATTGTTGATTATCTTATCACGAATTATGAAAATTTTCATTGTTTAAACCAATTTTGTATAAGCGATTTTAACGAATTTTCTGATCACGCTAAATTGTCCTTCTGTTTAAAGATTAATACTTTATTGAAAGAAAGGCCTATATATAAACGTACAGTACTTAAATGGAACAGTGAACACAAGGAAAATTTTCGCAATGATATATATAGTGAAATAGATTCTTTAAGTGCAAAATTACAAGACCTTGTCTCGAAAGAGAGCGATCCAGAGGAAATGGTACAGATTTTCACAAATTATCTCACTGAAAGGGGAGATCAATACTTTAAACGTACATATACCCAAAGTAATAAATCCAGATTTGAAGATTCTGATGATAATCACAAAAAATGGTTTGACGCTGAGTGCAAACGAAAGAAAGCTGTATACCTAGAAGCCTTAGCACAATATAACTCAGATAGAAATCCCGAAAATCGACAAACTTTTTTAGCTAAACGTAAAGATTATAAGAATCATTGTAAACGCACAAAGAGAAAGTATAACATCGAATTAGCCAAACAATTGAATGATTTGAAACACAAGAAACCGAAAGAATTCTGGAACTTTTTTAAAAGTAAGAAAATAGACGAATCGGATTCAGTTGATATTGAATCATTTTTCGAACATTTTAAGCTTTTAACTTCTGACATGAAATATGAAGATAATATAGAATGTACAGAACTACTCGACGAGTTCGATAATAGCCAGCATCACCAACCATTATTTGATGATTTAGACTTACCCATTTCTGTCGAAGAAATTAGACAAGCATGTAAAAAACTAAATAGGGATAAAGCATCCTCTTTAGATAATACATTGTACGAATATTTTAAAGATGGGGTTGATATTCTAGAAAAGCCTTTAGAAATATTATTTAATTATATATTAGATAAACACATTTTTCCAAAATCGTGGTCACGTGGCGTTATAATCCCAGTATTTAAGAAGGGAGATAACACTGACGCGAACAATTACAGAGGGATAACCCTTCTTAGTTGTTTCGGTAAATTATTCATGTCGATTGTAAATGAGAGACTTAAAAAATGGTCAACAAATAATGACATAATTACGGACGCGCAATTTGGCTTTAAAGCGAAGCATAGCACAGTAGATGCTATTTTCTTACTTAACTCCTTTATAGAAAAACAATTACAGAATAAAGAAAAACTATTTTGCTGTTTTGTTGATTTTAAGAAATGCTTTGATACGATATATAGAAACGGATTATGGTACAAACTTCTTAAACAGGGGGTTAACGGAAAATTGTTTAAAGTCATTCGTTCTTTGTATAATGATATCAAACTCTGTGTCAAACATTTAGATAGTGTTTCAGAATTCTTCAATTGTGATGTTGGATTATTGCAAGGGGAGATAAATTCACCGATTTTATTTTCTCTCTTTATAAATGACATAGAACTATTTTTGAATAATGATAATAATCAAGGATTAACATTAAACCAACTAACAATTTTTCTATTACTCTTTGCAGACGATTCAGTTTTGATTTCAGAATCAGCCAGCGACCTGCAGAATTTACTAAACAGTTTCGAAAAATATTGTGACAAATGGAAACTTAGTGTTAACACAGATAAAACAAAAGTTATGGTATTTAGAAAACGTAGTAATCCCAATCAAAACCTGCAATTCACATTTTCAGGTATTGATTTAGAAATCGTGAACAATTTTAACTATTTGGGTGTTGTCTTTTCAAGTAACGGATCGTTTTTGGACGCCGCTAAAACCTTCTCAGGTAAAGCCCTTAAGGCCATGAACCGACTACTTAGCATTACGCGCGGAAAAAATATACCTGTAAAAATACTTTTAGGGCTATTCGATTCTTTCGTAGCATCTATTCTCACATACGCTTCAGAAATTTGGGGATTCATAAGATCAGATATCGTAGAAAGAATTCACAGGAAATTCCTAAAATTAATTCTAAATGCAAAGCAGTCAACAAGCAACAGTGCAATATATGGCGAACTAGGTAGATTCCCATTGTCTGTAAATATCAAAACAAGAATAGTCAAATACTTCCTGAAACTATATGGCCCCAAAAAAGACAATTGCATCCTTTTTTCGGTAATTAACAGTATGAAGTATGAAACAGACACAAAAAATAATACATCGAATTGGGCAAGTAGAGTAAAATCTCTACTACAAACATGCGGGTTTAACGATGTTTGGCTTTACCCAGAATCTGTAAACGAAAAAAAGTTTATCCCTATACTTAAAGAAAGACTAGTCGATTTATTCATAAACGATTGGAACCAAGATTTAAACAACAAAACTTCATTAACCCTTTACAAACACTTAAAACCCACATTTGAAATTGCCCCCTACGTAAATAAAATGTTAAATACAAAACATCGAAACTCTATAGCGAAAATTAGAATAGCTTCTCATCAACTCAACATTGTCACTGGTAGGCACCGTAATATTGAAAGAGAAAATAGGAAATGCGAACTTTGCAATTTAAACGAAATGGAAGACGAGTACCACTTCATCTTGATTTGTCCATTTTTCAATTTTCTAAGAGAAACATATATAGATAGATATTTTATAATAAGCCCCAGTATGTATAAGCTTGTTCAACTTCTTAATTCAACCGATATCAGAGTTCTTAACAGACTAGCTTTTTACATAGAGAAATCATTAGAAAGAAGGAAACAAGCAGTTCAATAAATGTCACTACCATGTTATTATGTTAGTTCAATTCAACTACTTAAATAAATATAACGACAGTTGGGTCGGAAATGCCGTAACTACAGCTAGTCCGCGCTGTAATTGCGACGATTTCGATCATGGCAGCCGTCAAATTATTTTGATGTAAATTTGTATACAATCACGTGTTCCGTCATCAACAAGTTGTATGACGACGAGCTAGATTTGTACATCTGTATGATTAAATGTTATGTCGTTGTTCACGTTCGAAAGTGTCGTAACTACAGCTTATTCAAGCTGTGGTTGCGACATTTTCGAACGTGACAAACGATATACTGGTGAGCATCCATCCGAAACCGACTTTGAATTTCGTTTCGTCAAGGTCAACTAACGGGTGGATATTATCAGTCACGACCTTTAATCCGAAACAAAACCTATGTAAGCTTCTAAAAAGGGACACCTTTCTAGAAGCATTCGAGATTAATAAGGTCCATTCAGATTATTAAAGCCTTTCCCAAACCAAATTTGATTTTGACTTCGGAAATCAATAGCTTTGGGAGGCATTGTGAGAAGAGGAGAAAGTGGTGAAAACATCGTTTTCCCCTTTTCTCGCAATGCCTTGCATGCTATGAGACATAAATCACAAGTACAAAAAACGCATAGTTCTACACCCGCAATTCTTAATAATTTAGACAGGTCTAAAAGTGTGGCTTTGGGAAGGGCTTAAATCACAACTTGTTTTCTAAATTCTATTTCAACTGTAATTAAAACGGTAAACAGCACTTCAGTGCACAACTCCCACCAAAACATTTGGACATCCTTAAAATACTTTTGGAATGCCTTGGGATAAGGGGAAACGCGCTAGTAACTAGCACATTCTCCTTTTCCTTCAATGTTTTCCAATGATAACAAGCAAAATACCTGTTTTCGATAACTAAATAAGTAGATTACAGAAGAATATGCTGACCACAAACTACATTATTATTCATGTATTCAGAATTTTTTACCTACAACCTAGTTAGTTTAATAATCGCAGCAAGGATGACTGGGACGACTCATGGACTCTTCTGACAGAGATATCCATGTGTCAGTTCGAGACATCCTTCCCAAACAACAATTCCCAGATTTGATTTATGTGAAATATCATATTTTGCCTTACTTCCGCAAATAACTGCAGTCTTTACCTTTTTGATAGAACCAAATTTGATACATAATTTCTTATTACCGTCATTACTATGTGTATGTTTAATTTTGTATTGTAACGATGAACATTTATGTTCAAGTTCAATTAATAAACTTTTGTTCTTGTTCTTCTTGTTCTTCTTGTTCTTAATGTGAAAAAATCAACGTCGAGCATGGCAGTCTATGGGGAGTTGGGACGCTATCCACTTTATATTCATCGCTATGTAAGAATAATTAAATATTGGTGTAAAATTCAGAGGAGTGAAAACATACTTTTAAAAACGGTATATCTTTCATTACGCTCGGACACCTTAAACAACAAAACTAACTGGTGCAGTCAGGTTAAATCTCTTTTAGACTCCTATGGTTTTTCATATGTATGGATTAATCCATCTAACGTAAATTTAAAGTCTTTCCATGTAGAATTTAAAGCTAGACTTTTAGATGTTTTCAAACAAAATTGGATTAATAGTATTCAAATCTGCAGATCGTTAACATTATACAAGGAATATAAGGCAAATTTTGAGTTTGAAAAGTATTTGGATTACTTGCCAAAGAAGTTTAGAAATGCATTTACGAAATTAAGACTTAGTTCCCACAAATTAAGAATTGAATCTGGCCGATACAATGCTGAAACATCTGATCGTTCGCTTAGACACTGTCTTATGTGTAATTCTATGGATGTAGAGGACGAATATCACTTTATGCTAGTTTGTCCTGTTTACGATGACATTAGAAAGAAATGTATTCCAAAGTCTTTCCATGTTAGACCCAATGTTTTCAAATTCGTATCACTTATGGGTTCAAATGATAAATGTACTATTAGAAAAACCAGCAAATTTATCCACGAGTCATTCATCTTACGCAATTCTGTGCTGTTAAACAATTCTTAAATTTCCTTACATTTACCATGTTCTTCCTCCAACAAGTAAACGATATTACTGTTTTGTTTACTTTTTGACTACAAATCAACTTTGTTAATTGTTTTCCTTATGTCAAAATTCCAGGTCGATCTCATTTGAAACATGCAATGATGACAAAAACATTTTTTTTATATTGCAATGGAAAATATTTAGGGGAAAGCATTAAATGCTGGCTACCAACATTTTATTCTTTTGCCTTCATGTTTTCCCAAGTAAAGATAACCATGGAATTCAAAACCAGGTCTTTTGCTCGGAAAACTGTCAGATGATATTGCTAACCTTTCACACGTTTTTCTTTGTTCAATGTATTATTGTTAAATGACCAGAAACTTTGTATAAGTTTGTGTCAATAAAATCTATGTCTATTAACTACAAAACACTTCGAGCATGTTCGGGCGTATTCCTTAGCAACGGAAATTAACGAGTGTATCCCTCGTCAATTTCCGTTATCGCGGATGACACCCGGAATTTATCGAGGATATCTCTAGATAGTAATTTCCGTTGTCACGGATGACGCTAAAAGATGCACGAAGTGTTTAAATCTGATGGTGGATTGTAATCCTTAACCCATTACCAGACGACAAAATTTTGGACCGTTCCAAATTCAAAGATGTTGCAGACGACAGCTTCAAGTGCATGGAATTTTACATTTTTTGTTGCTTTTGTTTAGAAAACATTGTGGGAAATGAAGAAATTGCTTATCACAAGCAATTTCTTCATTTTCCACAATGTTTTCCCAAGCTTTTTCTTGTGAGGGAGTCAAAATGCGTCACTGCAGTAGTGGGTTAATATGATAGGGATTCGTTTTTTATAGCAACCCTTTTAGGGACGGAGAAGGCGGGCAGCGGGGCGGGGTTAAGCATGGCACTACCCGTAACCGTCTTTGTACACTTTCGTCGCTTTTCAACAAAAACCTCGCAACTGTGTTCCTTTAAATCGTTTATTACCCCACGCTCAATATTTTTACGCTTATTTAATGGGTGCCGGTGCATCTAACCATGTGTTCTCTCACAAGAGCAAAGAATGTATCACATCCACAAGCAGAAATAAATCTCAAACTTTTCTTTCAATGTACCGTTTACCACCAAACAACGAATAAAAAACAAGTCATTGAAAGGAAAGCACGTTTTGGAACACGCGGTTCATGGATTATCATTACCGAAAATTGCATTGAGTTACGGACAAACTTAGTCAACCGGTTTTCTTGTAATTATTTAAGCTCAGATAAGCTCAGTAAAGTAACAAATTTGATAATCTCGATCAAATATTACCATTATTTTGTCCTATAAAATTTGATATATGTTAACCCTTTCTCGTACAAGACCTGATTTTTACGTCCCCAATAGGAAAGTCTTGAAAAAATATTGAGACCAAAGAAGAAAATGCTGATGACCAGCAATTCCTCATTTTGTCTCAATAGTTTAGTATTATGTGTTTAAACATGCGAAAATGCATTCTTTATCAGTGTCAAACTAGAACTGTCGTAGAGCGAACTAATACCCCCGCAGCGCCTTGTTTGAGAAAATAAATTCACAGTAGAACTTGGATGACAAAGGGCCTTAGTGACATCGCAGAGCTAAGAAATTACTTAAAACAAGCTGCAGTTACGTGGTTTTCGTTAACAAGCGACAATAAATTCTTTCATTTCTTACTCTTTCCGAAACGGCAAAAAATGGACTGTTCTAATTTAAAAGCTGCTGCAAAGCACAGAATCGTTGAAAATTATATAGAATTTATTCTACCGTAGAAAACATTGAGGCAAAGGAGAAAATGCTGATAATCAGAATTTTCTTCTTTTGCCTCAAATGTTTTCTCAAGCCTTTTCTTTTAGGCACTTCAAAATCAGGTCTTTTTTGGGAAAGGGTTAAACGATTTTGGTCTTTGGAGAGCATGTTCGAAAACGTGCTTAAGGTTTACGGACTGAGAAAGAAATGCAGAGCCAGAGGTGAAATTTGAAAAGTGCCAGTAATTCCTAAAATGTGTTGCTTTTCCATTCCAAATACAAACATAAACATTTTGTATGGTTTAGAATTTTGAATTAATGCGTACTTTTGGAAATATTTGACAAAATGTTCTAAATTACCTCCCTTGCATATGAATATAGAGTAAAATAATATTTCTTAATTATTTTCTTTTTGAAGCATACTCTTGAAATCCGACACGGTGAATCAACTTATGTGAAGTGTATTTACAAGTGTGTGTAATTTGATGCATTTCGTGTGGCTAGAAAGTGTTTTCATTCACCGTTCGTAAACCTTAAGGTACCTTACCGTTTATCAGCACCAAAGATCCAGAGGCAAACTAAAAAAAAATGTCAGTAATTCCTAAACTGTGCAACATTTCCATTCCAAATACAAACATAAGCATTTTGTACGGTTTAGAATTTTGAATTAATGCATACTTATTATATGGAAATATTTGACAAAAATGTTCAAATTACCTCCCTTGTATATGACTCGATAGTTAAATAATAGTTTGTAAAATATTTTCTTCTTGAAGTATAATCTTGAAATCTGGCATGATGAATCAACTTATGTGAAGTGTGTTTACAAGTGTGTGTAATTTGGTTCATTTCGTATGGCTAGAAAGTAGTGTTTTCAGTGAGAGTCTGTAAACCTTAACGTAGCCTTTCCAACTAAAAGTGCTGACAGAGCTATACAAAAGCGGGGGTAAAGGCATTCTGATTTTTTTTTATTTCAAATCCAAACGCTATGCTGTTGATATTGGAATCGACCTTTATTTTTCTAAAAGTGCATATCGTCGTTGTAAATGCAAAACCTCGTATCTCGTTTTAGGAACAATTTAAAGGGAAAGGGAAAAAAGTGTAATAACTTTTGTTCAAACTGAAAGATTGTACTTAAAATTTTGACATAATGTTCGCAAATAATATGTCATTAATACTAATCAGCAAAAATATTTCAAAACTTGCTAGAATTGTATTAACTGTACACACAAGATTTTACTTTGGAAATCGCAAAAATCGACATACGAGGTTCTGCATTTACACCGACGAATATTTTCTTATGATAATTCTGAAAAATTCAAGCCAACGTATTGCGCAATTTACGAGAATTATTATATATTTTTGTGTTAAAATGAAACAAATTAATGCAGTTGAGAAATGTATGGGATATGAATAGCAATTCCTCATTTTCCCTCAATATTTTCTGTGTTATCATATACTTGTACTTGATTTTCTTTCTATAACCATTTCCCAAACAAGACCAGGCCCCGGTTTCTCGAAAAAACTTAAGTATATTCTCATGAGTTCATGCTCAACTTCTATTCAATACCAATCAACGTTGATTGGTATTCAATTGAAGTTCACGTGGATTTCGTGCGATTTGAGCACGATGCTCAGATTTGAGCATGAGAAGATACTTAAGTTTTTTCGAGAAACCGGGGCCAGGGCCCCGTTTTACTAACGAACTTACGATAATATTTTTGTGTGAACTCAATCTAATTGAAATATAGATCCTATCTTTCAGTAGGATCTAACGACGACCCGTTGAGGGTCATCTTCTGTGACCTTTCTTTGGACCAATCAGATTTTACTTTGGAAAAGCTGAAAGATTTTTCGCATGCGCACGGGCATGCGCACTACCGTGCACACTATACTTCCGTTTCTAACGATAACTAGTAGCCATGGACGCCTCCAGTGTGGTGATTTCACTACAAAGACAAAGACCAAAGTCCGTTAATTTTGAGAGCAAAGACATGGCATTTATGAAGCAGGTAGTCTTCTGCATGGCAGCAACAGTTCAACACGATAATCACGCCAACCCGAAACAAAGCGATGTTAACTTATAAACGTATAACGTCAGTGGGGAGTCAAAACCTCGTAACTACAGCTTTTTCAAGCTGTTGTTACGTGGTTTTGACTACCCATTCATGATAAACTATATATTGGCAATTTGAATCATTGTAAATTAGATTACCAATTAGCTCAGTCGGTAGAGCGTCCGACCCATGGATCTGATGACCAGGGATCGATTCCCACCTTGGCTTCATATTTTTTCCTACTATGTATTTTATATTTTTCAAACTAAAAGTTTCTAGAAATTACGGATATAAAAACATAATTGGTAATTGTATTTTTATTTCGTTTTTGCAATTTTTAGAATAATTTGGTATGGCAAAATGTAATAAAGATGATAAAAAAAATAGGGGGACAAAATATGAAGTCGGCGCGAGGTTCGATCCTCTAATCTATTGCTTCCAAGACGGCAGCTCTACCAACTGAGCTAATCTGACTACGACTGACTTCGTATACGAATTGTCAATATATAGTTTATATAGTTTATTTATGTTCAAAGTTACACACCGCTCTACTTCGGGTTAGCACAATGATCGCACAAAACTGCCACTTAGTACAGTGCCAAAAATATACCGAAACCTACCCACTTCATTAATAAATGCCATATCTTTGCTCTCAAACTAATGGACTTTGCTCTTTGCTCGGTGTCAAGCGCGTGTCTATCGACCGCAGCCATTTTGGTGTTGTTGTCAGGGACAACAGACCTGCGTTTGCAATGAGCGTTTTGATTGGTTGGTGTAAAAATAGAAAAAATGGAAATTCCCAGGTCACAGAAGATGACCCCTAATGCGCGATCTTCAGATGTAACATTATGAAATTATGTTATCTGGATTCATTCAGATTGGTGTGAACTGTGTAACAAGGCATCTGATTGCACGAAAATCCGGATTAGGCCAATCAGGTTTGTTGTTACAAGTAATTACGCAAAAAATAATCGTACGTTCGTTAGTAAAACGGGGCCCTGGTTTTTACGTCCCTTAAAGAAATGGCTTGGGAAAACATGGAAACAAAAGAAGAAACTGCTGATAACCATCAGTTTCTCCTTTTGTCTCAATATTTCAAATGTATTGTACACAAGTTCTATCTTAAACAAAGTCCATTTGTCGTCGGCAGCAGCTTTTGGAACGGAACTTTTGAAATTTTACCGTTTGGGAAAGGGTTAAAAACCAATCATTTTGTTGTCTGCAAATCCTTTCGAATTGGAACAATCTAGATCTTTGTCGCTTGGGAAAGGGTTAAAAGGAAAAACACGTTTTTGAACACAAACTTCATATATCAATAATCATTATGTAATTCTTGTGAGATTTTAGCTAATATGATTCAAAATAATTCTTGTCAGATTAAACGATTGGTATTTTAAAAGTGGATGCACTTTAACAGAGAAAGGAGAACAAATTCTATCCTGATAGTCAAAAGATAGCTCAAACCCTTACCCCAAGCAAGACATGGTTTTGACGTCCACAGTAAGAATAATTGGAAAACGATTAAAAGAATGCATTGCCCTTTTCCTCCGAATATTTCGTATGCAATAACATACGTATTTCTTTTCTATTTCTCTCCCTTTTTGTCAATTATTCGATGCATTGTTTGTTGTTTTTTCTTTCTTTTAACCTTTCCCAAACAAGACCTGGTTTTGACGTCCATATGAAAATTGGTTTGGGAAAATATTAAGGCAAAAGAAGAAAATGCTGGTTATCCCTTTGCCTCAATATTTTCTATGCTATATTGTACACACTAGCAATCACTTTTAACATCCATTTTGTCGTCTTTTGAATTTGACAACCAACAATTTTTGTCGTTTGAGAAAGGGTTAAATTATCAAACCGCATGTAAATTCAAGGGACATAACATTCAAATTTCAATTTTTAAAAGTATGAATGTATGCCAAGATTGGTTATAATGCGTTTAAATGCTATCACTGTTTTTTTTTTTTTTTTTTTTTTTTTTTTTTTTTTTTTTTTAAATTGTTGCTGATAAGAAAAAGAAACGCGTTTTCAAGGTTTAAAAGTAAATTACAAATGTTAATGTTATTTGAACTGCTGTATACATGACCAATTAGTTTAATTCTAAGAAGAGAAAAAATTCGTAAACGGCACAAACGCTCTTTCAGGTAATCATAAAAATAAAATTTATGAGATAATATAATATACTAATGGGAAAAAGTTAAGCAATTCTTTTCAACCAAAATATGTTTGCAAGAAAAAGGTATAGAATTTCTCAAATAAATATCATTTGCCGATTTGAAAAGTTAACTCGCTATTATTGAAGATTTTCTGAAATAGTTTTATCGCGTAATTATCAACCGTGAGTTCGAAAGTAGATGAATCTGCAACTCTTGGCGACAACGAATAAACAGAAACAAACAAAATAGTATAGAAACTATTTTGGAATTATGTAGGTCATTTTTGGTTATGTAATATTACCTTATTCAATATTTCATTTAAGCTTAACCCTTTCTCAAACAAGACCAGGCTTTGACGTCCCTATACGTAGAACAGGATTGGAAGAACATTGAGACAAAAGAAGAAAATGCTGATAATCAGCATTTTCTCCTTTTGTCTCAATATTGCCTATGATACATTGTACACAAAGTCAATCTTTATCAACGAGTATAGTTGGTTGTCAGAGGCAGCGTTTTAATTGGACCCTCATAATTTCTTGCTTTTGTGGGAAGGGATAATCTTTTTATCCCGTGACACAAGGAAAAAACAAAAACAAACAGAGAAAAGCATGTTGTAGTTCTGATTTGGAGAGGAATTTGTTTTGAATAAACTAACAGTTACTATAGGCTCTTTTTTCAAACCTTGGCATTGAAAATTTGATTGAAATCTGTCGAAGACGACAAAATATTGATTTTCAAAAAAATGCAAAAGTAGAATTGTGTATATTGCAGAATAAGAATATCGAGGGAAAGGGAGTAAAAACACCCATATTTATCCCCAATGTTTGCCGAAATATTTTTGCCAACGGTCATCGAGACTGAGACTTCTTTGGGGTTCATCGAGCACGGATAGCTTAGTCGGTAACCTAGGAATATGGTAACCCATCACCAAACGGCAAAATTTTTGACTTTGTCCAAATTCAAAGATGATGCAGACGATAATTAAAAGTGAATGAAATTTTACATTTTTTAGTCTTTTTACTTAGAAAACATTGTGGTAAATGAAGAAATTGCCTGTCACAAGCAATTTCTTCATTTTCCATGATGTTTTCCCAATCCATTATCTTGTGAGGTGTCAAAGGGAGTCATTGTGTGGTAAAGGGTTTAATCCAGTGTTCCCGGGATCAAACCCTTGTTCAGCCAAAATCTTTTCTGAAAACGGGGTTTAATTTGGTCAAGTTAGCTGTCACGTAATTTCGGACAAACAATGTTTTTTGTCGGTGTTCTTCTAAACCCCCGCAACTACAGTTTGATTGAAGCTCTAGTTGCGAGATTCTATAACAACACCGACGGTTTATCAACACATATGGATAAATCCAGTCTATTTTTAGCATAAAAATTAATTGCCATTGGCAAAGTTCATTTGAATCTTCCCATTAATGCGTGTGAATGATATGAGCCTCTCTTACAACCCGTCGTGCGTCTTTTTAAATCGTACGTTTTAAAACTCTGCAAAATCGCACGATTTATAAAGACGCTCGACGGGTTGTAAGAGCTCCTCAAAATATGTACATTCAAAGCAGGTCAAATGTATGAATCTCTTTCGAGAAAAGTAGCCATTCTTTGTGATTTTTCTGGAATTTCAGTATATCGTTCCCTTCGTCACACGCACGCCTGTCGTATGGTGATTTGCCCAGTTTTCGTGGAGGAGCCTAAATTCGTGGCATTCCGAATAATCTTACGCCATTCTAAAAATGTGACGTCCACACGCTAGAACTTTGTCAACATACACCCCACCCCCATCTTAACTCGCTTCAAATAAAGTAAACAAAGAAAATGTTTACTCAAGGGGCATAACCTATGACTATTCTTGTGAGGGTTGTTCAATACATTTTAACGCAATGAATCAAATAGGCAGAGGTATTTGTGATGCTCCTATTATTACATCAGCCAGTGTATTTCTTTAAAAACAACTTTTAATTATTCACAATGAATGGTAGATTGATGAAGTGCCCAGTTTTCGGAGGAAAGTTTGGAATCAAAGAATGTGTCACTGATTTATGGAATGACCCACGAATTCTGGAGCCTCAATTCCGATGACGTCAGAGGTCAACAGCTTATACAAAATGGCTTCAAATGTAAAAATAACACACAACTGACATAAATGTAAGGAATTTACAAAATTACAAATATTTTCAAATGTTATTTAGTAATTGTTGTAGCACTGACTTTTTCTTGTCTTCCGGGAGTTTCCTTTGAATTATTAATACCACGAAAACTGGACCAACCATCATACGTGCTCCATACTTATGTCGTGCGTGCTCCTGGCGTTCTAAAAGACGCAGAATGGTCGTAGCAAAGAATTGTTCGGTCAAATCTTTGCTGCGTGCAGTCTGCGTCGTGGTTGCGTCCACCAAAATCGTACGTTGCACGTGCGTGCATCGCACGATTAAACGTACGTTTTAGACGCAGACCGCACGTAGGGTAAGGAGGGGCAAAACGCCCCCCTTAAGGAAAGAGCGCTGTAGCACAAAACAAACAAAGTATAATGTAAATGTTTCAACGTGAAATTAAACTTTGCCCTTTGTCCCAAATGTCTATACACAAAACAGCTTTGCCATTTGATTTAAAAAAAGACTGTCGTTAAAACAATTTTTCTCGAAATTTGGCCTTTTTGCCCCACCCTCGGGGCAAAACGCCTTTGGGGGTGGGGCATGAAGCCCACCACTGGGCTTTATGCCCCATATGAAAAATGAAAAATTTATTTTGAAAATATCAGGGGGAAAATAGGAATATAATCAGTTTGTATTTAATATACTAGGAAAAATATATTTTGGATGGGTTTTATCATATTTTCAACATTTTTTATCAAGCGTAAATGCTAGATTTGGGCATAATTTACTTGTCTATAAAAGTGGTTACGTGTTACTGTCCTTTGTCTGCAGCATCTTCATATCAGTCAAATTAAAACATACTGATGTTATGTTCTTTGTAAGGCCCCTTTAAAGTAGATTAAATGGTCTTATTGTCTCATTTTAACACAAAATCGACGTTTCATGGGCGTTTTGCCCCACATGGATCCATCAGGTGACATAAAAGTTTGATATATTCGCGAAAAGTCGGTCTTTTTTGTCAGTTTTTCTTTTGAAGACAACGAAATGTAAATGGATTTCGTTATATGTACCAACCTTAGTCATTCTTCGAGTTTAAAGGAAAATTTTAGTACTCCTGAATACCTACATATCCATACAAGGGGCAAAACGCCCACTATTTAGCCCTTGGAAGGGGCAAAACGCCCAGTCTGGGCGTTTTGCCCCAAAGCAGCATAGGCGTTTTGCCCCAAAGGGGGTGGGTGATTTAATTTGGCCAGAGAAAAAAATGTGTTGATATTTTTTTCCTTTTTATCTTTTTGTGTAGGCGACCAATTGGACATATAATTATAAAATGCATTTTGGTTGATTGAATACTCGGACTGAAATTAGATACACAAGAAAACCCATTACCCAAATATTATATCAAACATATGCAAAATAAACAATTATTCGCATACTGATAATTGAATGACGTTTAGATGTAAAAATTGCATGGGCATCTTTCTTAAAGAATACTTCAAGTGTAAAATCAAGACAAATATCAATTGACATAATGAGTGACGAAATAATAGGGGTGGGCGTTTGACCCCACCTGGGCGTTTTGCCCCTCCTTACCCTACGACCGGTTGTAAGAGAGGCTTTAGAGATCAACTGGGGGTTCGAATTATACAGCGACGTGCCAAAAATGAGTCAAGTTTTTTAATGGCGTAACATAGCAAACAAAACGTAAACAAACTTTAAACTGATCAACTTACCATCTGAAGCTTGAAAACAGACTTTAATATGTATCATCATTCTTCTGGAATATCACTTGTTGTCAATAATGAGATATATTGTCAAAAAAAATTGTGGATGTGAAATAAAAGAACTTTTTCCCAAGCACAGTGGAGTTGGTCTTTTTTGTCAATTGTGTCGTTGATCAGGGGAGGTCTATTTTTTATCTTATTTTTCATGAAGTTCCATACTTTTTCAATTTGGGATAAATCATGGAATTGTGCTGGTCAGTTGAGTAAGTGTATATTTGATTTCTATGTTTCCATTCTACACAGATATAGGACCAAAGTCAAGGGGCATTATCATCTTGGAACATCCTGTGATTAACTCGATATTTTTTCACAATTACCTGTCAAGAGTTATTGTCCAGTGCTTTAATGTATTCTTCAGAGTTTATATTTCCATTTATAAACACACAAGTTCCAATACCATGACAGGTTATACACCCAAACACCATTATTTCAAGAGCCGACTTTGGTTTCAGCGCTAGAAATGTCGCTAAAAATGTTCCCGTCTCACTTTAGCTTTGTTTTCCACAATATTTCTATCCATTTATCTCTTTAAATTAGCAGAAATTGTACTTTTAAACATATTAAACCTTTTAGACACTGTCCTTACTCACAATTCACTCTTAATCTATTTGATAATATCCAATTTTGTTTCACTAGTAATCTCCTTTCCATGCTTAGCCATTTGTACACACAGGTTTAAAATTTTACCTCTCAGAAACTTACGGACCTTGAAAAACCCAATATCTAGTACACACTACTATCTAAAAATAGATTATCTACTTGAGTGAATACACATTTTTGTGTATTGAAGGGTTTTACCCAGATAAAATTGGTTTTTAAGGTATACGACCCATCAATAGAATCATAAAGATACATAAGTTACTATATATATTCAAAATCAGCATGGTATCCCGCATCTAATTGCCAATTTTTACCAACTTTGATCGTTTCGTTAGTGAAATTTTGATAATTTTATATCTTGCATCAGGGTCATACAAAATCATGAAATGCCAAACACCCCAAGTGAGCTTTTAAACACAAAAACAGCATGATTAAAAGCAATAAACACAAGTGTTTGCATCTAATCAATAGCTTATATTATCCCCAACAATGGACTAACAAGTAAATAAATAATAACCAGCAACAAAATATTTTTTTTTGTTTTTGTAATACACGGCTACCATACTTTCGACAGGCTTTTCGGACGAATCTGAAACAATAGTCAATTTTAAATATCATTAATTTCAATGATATATCAAAATGCATGGCACAAAAGGAAAATCATAATTTTCCTATGTGTATATTCTTTCAAATAAAGTAAAAATTAAACAGTTTCGCCGTACACAAATTAAAAAAAATCACTTTGACTTATACACCCCCTTTTTTACCACCGCCCAATTTCTTAAGGAAAATGGCACTCTTTGTTCATTATACTTAAATAAATTGTTCCATACGAATTTTACAGGTTTTTTATTGTTTGTATTGGAATATTTATATAATAGTAGATGTTACTATTAAAAAAACATATATATAAATAAAAATGTTTATAAAACAAGAGTTGTCAGTGGACAGGATAGCTCAACGAAAAAGTGTTGGGTTATGAAATTTTATAGAATGAAAAGAATAAAAAGTCTACCCAAATAGAAATTTGAAAGGGTAATGAATCTTTACCAAGTCTTTATCCTTAATAAGGAATATATACATGTCTGACCACAAGCATGTGTGCAAAGTTTCAATACTTTAACAATGGTAGAAATAGAATTGTTACAAGTACATTATATCTGCATGTAAATCATTAGCCAAACATGTCTTTTCGACAAATTGTTAAAATGCCCCAGAAATGTGTGTGTCTGAGTGTGAATTGAGGACGGTATTATCATCACAAGAAACATTTTGAAAAAAATAAAGCCAGGAATGTTGTAGAAAGATAGGCCTATGTCTCTGCCAAAACTAGGTCTTGTTTGGGAAAGGGTTAGGTGAACAAGCAACTTTTGAATATCAGTTTTCTGATGTCATGTTTGAATCATGTTTGTTGCCTTATTAGTAGCTAAAGAGATGGAAAAAGACGAGACAGAAACACAAAAATATATAATCAAATAGAAATTCTACAGAGAAAATGAATACAACTGCTTGTATCAGTATTTGCTTCTTTTCTCTCATTGGATTCTTTTTTCACGCAAACCTAGCGTAGAGAAAGCATCAGTTGGTCTTATCTTGTGTCTAGTTGTTTGGGAAAGGGTTAAAAACAGAAAGAAATGGCAAAGGTCAAGCTTACCTTTTCCCAAAGAAAAGGCCCAAATTACGGTAAACAAAGTGACCAGTTATGGAACGAAATATTTATGGTGCGAATCAACCTCCAAACAGTGACATATTACGTCAGAGGTACGTAATTCGGATTCAGGGGAGATCACTGGGTGCGCTGTAGTTGCTGTTGTTGCAAAGGGAGGTCATTCTAAATGCCAAAATATTTTGATTTTTTCGTCTTTTGTTGTTTCATTTGACGTTTTTATAAATTCATCGGCTGGGATTCGTTGTAGAAACTGTTCGTACAAATTCAAATTTAATGTAGAAGTCTCTTTACAAAAAATATTTTAAAAAATCTCCGTAATTCCGAACATGCTCGATTATTTCCGTTGTTGCGGAAACAGCCGACATAACACGAATCATTTAGAGCTAATGATGGGTCGTATTCCTTAAACCTTACTAGAGGTTAGGTGTACTGATAGAGCACTTAAAGTGACGCCATTAAAAAACTTGACTCATTTAAGGCGCGATGCTGTATATTGTGGAAGGCATGGTGAGAGAAATACCAGAAATCCACGGTAAGTTTCTACAGCCACAGCGATATGGTCATAATAATTTGAAAAGGGCGTTAAACCCAAATCAATCGTTTTTTCGGGAAATGGTTGGTTTTGTAAATAATTGTGAATAAAAACATGATGGAAAAAGAAGAAATTGCTCATTTAGAGCAATTTCTTCTTTCCCATGTTTTATTCACAATACATTTACAATAATAAAAATACATTATCTTACAGTTTTTCTGGCATAATATACTCTATTTGTTGACCATTCCTGAAGAATTTAAGCCACGAGCCACGATTTATTCTAAAAGTGTAGGGGCATTACACTGAGTTACACGAAACTGTAGTTGTGCCGATGCAGCTTATTGGACTGAGGAGAACGCTATAAATAAACTATGACCTCTGGACAGACGAGTCAAACTGAACAGGTAAACCAGGTATGTAAAAGTCGTGGTTTTAAGAAAGCGTTTACCGTTAGATGTAATCACAACACCCCTATCACGTAGGACAGTCAATAGTTAAAAGTACATTTGAGTCTCAATGTTGATGGTACCACTATAATCATGACAATTAATGTGAAATTATGTATGTGAACAATATTTCCGGATTTCAAGTAAAACCTTTTAGTTTCGGAAAAGTTGTTAATTTTTTTTACTTCCCCTTAAAACCTCCCAAAAATGAGAAACAAAGCTTTGCATTAACACCGACGACATTCGAAGTCATTTAACCCTGTAGGCTTACCTAAACAATACATAGTCTTGACGTACCTAATAGAAAATAACTGAGAAAAAATAGAGATAAAAAGAAAATTTTGGTTTGCAGCATTTTCTCCTTTCGCTTCAATATTTTCTGTGCTATATTGCACATGGATCCTCATATACTTTTTTTTATCATCAACATATAGTTAGTGGAAGGTCAAAACCTTCTAACTACACTATAATAAATCACTCAATTCGATATTTCGGCAAAATTTTCCTTTTTCAAGAGGTTGAAAAATTTAATCACACTACATAATAATTTGCAAACTATCTGAGCAGCCATTTTGTTTTAGTCTGACAAAATGACAAAATGAGAAAAATGACAAAATGGCTGCTCAGATAGTTTGCAAAATTATTATGTAGTTTGATTAAATTTTTCAACCTCTTGAAAAAGGAAAATTTTGCCGAAATATCGAATTGAGTGATCTATTATAGTGTATTATAATATTCCCTGAGGAATTATTTTGCTTCTAACTACAGTTTAGAAAAGGTGGAGTTACGAGGTTTTGACCTCCCACCGATGATAGATTGTTTCCAGCAGTTTTCAAATCGGAAACAAGTCGAAACATTTGGTGTCTAGGAAATGGTTAATGAAATTTAAACAAGATAGGCATATGTAAGTGAAACACTAATGCCCGGAAACAACCAATGTTAAGTTTTCGGACAGAGGGACAGACAGACAAACAAACGGACACGAGTAAAACGATATACCCCGATCTATCGATTCGGGGACATTAAAAAATATTAAAACATAATGATATACAACCAATTCAGATTTGAAATCATATTATAGGCCCAATGAATTATACAGCATTATGGAATTAATCCTTTAAGAAATGACAAAATTGATTTCGATTTGAAAGCTTCTACATACAAAAAATGGGTGTTTAAAAAATGGTGCACAGTATAGACAAAAATATTGAGGCAAAATGAGAAATGCTGGATATAAGCATTGGCTTCTTTTCTCTCAATGTTTTCCTAGCCTAATCAATTTAGGACGTCAAGAATAAAATTTTCCATTGGAAAAAAAGGATTAACTGTATTACATTTGAAGAAATAATAATAGTTAATCCATTCTTTAGCCTATATTTAACGCTTACTCATTCATGGCATCGACATTTTGTGCTAAAAATAGACTGCGTTTACTGTTATGTTTTTATGAACAGTCGGTGTTGTAATAAAATCTCGTTACTACGGCTTGATTCAAGCCGTAGTTACGAAATTTAATTACAATACCTACGAAATACTTCTGTTTTTCCGAAATTATGTCACAGTTAGCTGGATAAATTCGTTCCCTATTCCGTGGTATTCAAGTCAAACCGTTCAGATGCATGGGCGGATCTAGAGGGGGGGAAAGGGTCCGGAACCCCCCTGGCATTGGCCAAAAATTAAATTTTGACTATATAAATTTAGTGTAACGTTACATATTTATTGCATTTTAAGCCATAATTTGAGCTTGCCCCCCCCCCCCCCCCCCCCCCCTGGAAAAAATTTCTGGATCCGCCCTTGAGATGTGTTTACAAAATTTAATGGAAAAAGAAGAAAATGCTGGTTGAAGCGGTTCAATAAGCAAATGAGGGCGCCGTGGTCTAGTGGTAGGATGCGGGCTTAGGGATCGAGAGGTCCTGGGTTCAAATCCCACCGAGGTCACGGGAATTTTTCTGAGCAAAAGATTTACCCCACGTTGCTCCTCTTCACCCAGGTGCATAAATGGGTACACGGGAGAGTTGAAAGCCGATGTGCTGTGACTGCCGCAGGCGCCGAATGTAAAAAGCCGACTTGAAGCTCGATGATCGTGGAGTAAAGTGTGAAAGTCGCGCGAATATGGACCTAGTTCGTAAATTTGAGACTATAAACCACCTTTACTTTTACTTTACTTTTTATCACAATGTTGGATACTCTCTTAAGAACAGAGCACATTCTCTCTTCATTCCATTACTAGTATGATAGAACGATGCTCTGTTCCCGCGGGGTCATTTCACGTCTTATCTCGGGGCCTTGGCGGGATTTCGGTATCCAATCGTTGGCTATACACAACAAAATAATTGAAAAATCTGATACAAACTTTCATTGGCTTACGCTTCAAATTACCGGCTTCAGCCAAAAATAGAAGCGACGTAATGTAAACGTAATGATCATGCAAAATAAAACTGAATGATTTTGATTTGATAATTCAAATGAAGTGCTATAATTAGATTATGATGACCAAATAGGCTGTCGGTGTATCAAAAACGGCAGAGGTAATATTTGATGGATAATTAATAGACCTCGGCTTTGGAGAGTAAATGTTGGAGGGTGGTTGTTGTTATTTATTACATTCCTAGCAGTGAAATCCTGTAATTTTACAGTGAAATAAATTTTGATATTTTCACTGCAGTGAAATATTTCACTACAAATTTCACTCCTGCCGTAATTTAGGATCTACTTTTTTTCCAACCCAGTGACATTATTA
The DNA here is from genome assembly GCA_963680895.1 of Fragum sueziense. Taxonomy (NCBI): domain Eukaryota; kingdom Metazoa; phylum Mollusca; class Bivalvia; order Cardiida; family Cardiidae; genus Fragum; species Fragum sueziense. Next base: position 39,498,344 of record OY804608.1, on the reverse strand, counting down.
AGAGTCTATTTCATGAGCTTAAATGTTGAAATTGACAGTTCAAATTCTTAAGAAAATACTATAATTATATGTACTAGCAATTTTACCCGTCTCGAAATTTGACCTTTGACCTCGATGACCTTGACCCCTCGATGACCTTGACCTATCCGGGGCTGCCCTCCACCTAATCCCGTCCCGTAACCCGTAAGCAATCCCGTCCCGTAACCCGTAAAAACGATACCCGTAACCCGTAAAAACATAAATTTGACCTTTGACCTCGATGACCTTAACCTTTCAAAAAATGAACCCCTCAAGCTAATACCCGGGGCCGCCCTCCACCTTCCCTCCAAGTTTGGTGAAGATCGGCCCAAGGACCTGGGAGGAGTAGGGGAACAAACGGACAAACAGACAAACGGACAAACGTTGCTCAAATTATAGTATGATATACATATCCGACTCTATCCCCCAACCCCACGCTATACGAGAAGAGTAAATAAAAAACAACAATAACTAATGAACCAACAAAACACCAATCATGCATGCATAACAACGGAAATGTATGTCAAATTAGATCTACCTGCAAAAAAGAAAGACATTTATAGAGAACTAACCTATATTCCTTGTTTTCGTCCTTATTCTTCTTCTAAATCACGGAAGCGAATATCTATCCAGCGCTGTCCAGGGTGTTGAAGGGAAATAGGAAATGACGAGCATGACGAAATTCGTCCTGTGACATATTCAAATCACCCGAACAGACAGTTATTTCTACGTCTGCTCAAAGCAACCGAACGACACATCACAGAATTTGATAAAGATTGTTACAAGACCATCCCCTTTCACTAAAACACGCTAAATTAATAGTTTTCCGCTGGGATTCTGTTTATTTCATGAACCTGTCATTCCAGTTGTTGACCTTGTTGTTGTTGTTTTCTTTTTACCTTTGGAGTTTTGGAAAATTTAGACTAGAAAGGTTGAAGTTTGTTCAGTTCGCTTTTTGTTCTGTCATTAAAGTCATTTTTGATGATTTAAAGTCATGAAAGATGCTTCATTCTTTGCCCTTCAAAATTTAAACAAAATGGCGGTCAATTTTTTCTGAATACACAAAGAGCATGTATGAATGCGCGGTGTACAGAAGCAATGAATTAGATTGGAATAAAAACGTTTTTGCCCCAAATTGAGGTGTAAATTCGTTGAATATGTATGTAATAAATAGATTTACTTACTGAAGATATGTAATATGAAAATTATTTCACTCGAATGGGGTGAGATGCGGTTAAAAAACTCGTCCTAGCGGACTCGTTTTTTCAACCTCATCACACCCCATTCTCGTGAAATAATTTTCATATTACATATCTTCAGTTAGTTAATCTCTATATACCCAAATGCAAAAGTAACTTTACAGTTTTAGAAAAAAAAGTATTTTCTTATTTTCAAAGCATATTCATGATATTTTCACGACTTTATGTTTGCACAATTATTTTTTGATATTCTCAATGAATACATCCGTTTCATCGACGTAACAGAAATATGCACGTGCATATCGTTAAAATTACTAAAATACTCCACTCACACAATTGTGTTTTGACTAGTGACATAATTTTCTGCCTGTTTGATCTCTGTTGGTCGGCACATAAAACGCCAAAGTTGTAACCCAGTTAACGTAAAAAGCTAAGCAATGCGACGCCGACAGAAACAGGCCATTCTGCATGATGAGATAGCTAGGATAGAATTTTATATTTTTTGGCTGATGAACTGCATCCGTCAGTCAATCGTTTGATTCAGGGACTCATTGCAACGCTCAGGAAAGTATCCATAACCAAGACCAATAAATTCGTGTTTAGCACTAACGTGACGTGACGTTACGTTGTTACGGGAAGCTACAGGAAAGATTCGTGAAATCGTTAGCGGAGTCGTAGAACTGTTCGATGTCGAATTTGAATGTTTGTTTTCAGATCTTGTTTGGAGAAAAGGTTAACCCTTTCCAAAACAATACATGGAGCCCTTATTAATTATCAACGATCTTACGACCACGATTTTGTGTAAACAGTGTAAAATATCTGATTGCACGAGAAATCAGATTGGGCCGATCAGATTTGTTGTTACAAGTAAATACGCAAAAATAATCGTACGACCCTTGTTTTGACGTCCCTTACAGAAAATGTATTGAGGCAAAAGAAGAAAACGTTTTCTATGCTATAATGTACATAAATTCAGTTGTTTGGGAAAAGGGTTTAATCCCCAGATCAGTGATTGATTGACTATCCCAGACCGTCAACCTAGAAACCTTAATCCACTTTTAAATGTGTGCATATAGGTTAACCGAACACTTCACTAAACTAGACGAAAATTAATTATTACTTTGCCATATGAGGAAAAATATAAGATTAGTTACCGCAGCCATGGTACAGGTGGTAGCGCAACGGACTTTCACTTATGGGGTCCCGGGTTCGATCCTCAGTCGCCGCAAATATCCTTTCAGGCAAAATTGTCTTTCACCAATGGGTTGTTAATCATTAACCTATTTGGGAGAGCAGTTGGAGGCTCTGTGAGCATTTTTAGGTAGTACTGGTGTGAGAAATGACAGGAGTCCATGGTTTAGGTGCTCTAGCCGCCGCGGCATGATCATAGCAGTTGAAAGAATCGCCAAACCACAATCAATCAATTATTAGATTAGCTCGGGTTAAGTGGCGTTGCTTCTTAAAGCCATCCTTTCATATCTAATACCGACATTAATTCCTTTTCCGAAACGGCAAATTGTTAGTGTGCTTCAATCTAATAGCCAAGTACTACAGACCACGAAGTGGATGTTGGTGAGAAATAAGATCTGTTTACAATGAAAGTATAGAAAATATTGAGGCTAAATGAGAAAATGCTGGTTTGCAGCATTTTCTCCTTTTGCCTCAATGTTTTCCTAAGCATTTTCTATTATGGAGGTCAAAACCAGGTTTTGTATGCGTAAGGATGACTGACCAAGAATCAACTTGTTTCGTTTCTATAGTCCGGCTACGTTGTTATGGAACATGTTTACGAATATTACCAATGTATTGTCCGTAAATATAGACATGAACCTGTGGAATATGCAATGAGTAATTGTGATGCGAAATAATTTCTTCCAGCATTACGTTGACACGAGAAGGATGTGCAGAATACAAAGTCATCATGCTTATGGAAACTATCGACTCTGTTCGACAGTGATGATTGATGGCGAGTATTGCTTATTCCGTGTCACAATTACTCATTACATATTCATCGGGTTCAAGTCATTATTTACAAACTATACATAAACTAACAACACAACGCAGAACTCCAAAGTATTGTAAATTTGCTTGTGATGGCTTGAATCTTGAAGATGTCTCACAAGTGCAAGATTCGAACCAAGATAATTATGCAAAATTAAGTATTTCTCTTGTTTATATTGGTAATATTTGTGTTAACATGTACAGCGGACGAGAATTGACCTGGCAGAGTATTCCATTCGATTGGCATGGGATGCTCTGCCAGGTCATTTCTCGTGAGGTTTACCACAATATCGCGATCTGTCTATACCTAGTCACATTTGCGATGCAATGCATTAAACGATTTTACACCCTAGTCTATAAAGGTAGTTGAAGAAATATCATACGTTGTTGGAATGAATGTTCGATATCATTTTCCCGCGACATTAGTGTTATGTGACAGAATAAGACTGATCCCAGAAAATATTGACTGACGCAGTGCCTCCAAATTCAAATTTAAAGTGTACTTCTAAGAATGTCGTATCTGCTAGAAAAAAAACCGCGACTACACAGTTTTTACTTGCAGCTACTACATTTGTTTATCAATTTCTAACAGAACTTTTATTTGTACATAAAAAGTAGTATGACAGAAATATGAACGCCTTTATTCAACAGCTTTAGCAATTTAATAAAATGAAATAATATGTACTATACATTTATATTGAAATAGGACGTTGCTTATATGTTTTCTTTTGTAACTCGTTTCTTAATCAATTGTAAACGATTGCAGATTTATTGTTGCCTGCCAATGGAATTGTGTAAATGAGCTTCGTATCTAGTACTATGTACATATTTTTGAAAGAAAATGCTGATAACTCTTGTTCTGGCATAATATTCTCTGAAGTTTTCTTTTGTCACTGTCTAAAACGAATTTGTACGATGGATACTGTGTTTTCTTTCTTCAATGGTTTCACCTAGCCACCTGCTTCATGTCTTAAGTACCTGTATGCTTCCACTGTTATACTTGCCATTTTCGTTTTCGTTCTCTGGCAAGTTTAACAAAAGGTGGATACAGTTTCCATGTCATTATAATTAAGGTTTAACTGAATGTATGTCTTTTTGTATGCATGTACTGATTTATGTAATTAAGTCCAAAATGTCCGTCATATTGTATTGTTTTGTATGCTGTATTGTGTAATCCTCATGGGTCAACGACCTTCTGGATATTTGCTAATAAACTATGTTCTATGTTCTATGTTCTATGCAGTATATTCATTCTATTCACAACCCGGCTTATTTCATAATAAAACAGGCAATCTGCAAATTGAGTTAATCCGTATGAAAAAATAATTCCATATATTCAATGAAGTTGACACGTAGTTGGCTGGGATTATGACATCGCTGATTTTCATAAAAGAACTCGTAACTGCATCTTAAAACAAGCTGAAGGTACGATGTTTTTGTTTGAAAGTGAATATAATAATTCGCAGCTTTTTAACAAACACCTCGTAACTCCAGCTTAAAACAAGCTGAAGTTACGAGATTTTTGTTGAAAAGGGAGTATTATGCTTCTTTTGTAAGTCTATGTAAGCTTGCAACCATGCAAGGAGGTTAATCCTGTTCAAAGGTCTAGCACAGTTTTTTTCTGGTTTTGAAATCCAATGCAGAGAAACGAATAAGAGGGGGTGAAAAAAATTCTATTTTTTTATTCAAAGTTCAAACCTTACGTTATCGCCGTTGTGGTTACCAACAACATAGGGTTTGGTGACAATTCAGTGAAATACTTTATTATATTTCAAAAAGCCATCGCCGCTACTTACAAATAGCTATATTCCCACGTGCATTTATAACGAATTCTGGCTTTCGGACGATTTTGTGAAACACATGTCAAATGATGACTTTTCGGACAGACAGACAAACAGATGGACGGACAGACAGACGGAGTGGCATACATGAGTAAAACAATATGCCCCCGATCTTTCGATGTGGGGGCTTAAAATGTAAAATTTCATTCACTTGAATTTGTCGTTTGCAAAATCATTCAATTTGGACCAGAAAATCATTGAATATGGACCAGTCCAAAAAATTGTCTAGTAATGGTTTAAACGCAGAGTTAACCATCTCACAAATGGCTCAAAATAAGACTTCTTTTCTCTCTGTGTTTTTCTCGAACAGCCTTTTGTGAGTATCCTTAAACAGAGAATGGTTTTGTAATCGAGACAACCATGAAAAACTGCTAAACGTGAATGTGGATAAACATCATTTTCTCCTTTCTCTCAGTGTTTTTTCTCAAACAACTTCGTATATTAGTAACGTCTAAACAGAAAAAAAGGTTTTCGAAACTTGTAATTTGGGCAATGAAAAACAAAAATATGTGTTTAACAAGAAACAATTCTTTAATGCAAATAATTTTATGCTCAAAATATTTGAACAAACAATTCAACATAATATGATTTTCATCATCAACAGCTAAGAAGCAACTTTTAAAAAAAATCTATAAATGATAGCATATTATCCACGCTTATAGTCAGGTCACGATATTATGTTACATGTTTACAAAATTTAAATGTTAATAACGCAATATCAAACGCTAAACCTATTGAATTTTGTGTGTGTTGGTTCGAATCTTGCAGGTGTCTCACATCTGCAAGATTAAAACCAACACATGCAAAATTATAGTAAGCATTAAGAATGAATTTTCCTTGCTTTCATTGGTTAAACTTGCAAATATGTTTCATAATACCGTGAGAGGACTATAATATCTGAACTATTCGGAAATAGCCAAACAAATGCACATGGTTATCGACATTTCTAGTTTTTTCTTGATGTTTTCAACGAGACCAAAGAATCGTCTAGAAATAACTCTAAATAAACCTATCAATTTCTCCAGCAGTCTTTACCCGCCAATCCATTTGGTTATCTCAGATTTTATTTTCGTATTTTGTAACATGGTTTTTGATTGGCTGTTGACATCAGAATTTTCTGTATAGCTTGATAGAGGGCATATAAATACATGTATATCACAGTCAAAGCAAATTACGGAAGTGCGTTTTGCGCACGCGCAAATTCTACTTCCGTATGACATGATAAATAACTAGCCCTTTTTCTAATTACGAATGATTTGAACTTGAAAATGTTCTGTCAAAAAGCACAACTTTTATAAATTATAGGATTTTCAAAGCATATCAACATTTGTAATTAGGAAAAGGGCTTACATTTCAACAAATGATTGTACACATTACATGTAAATAAGCAATATAAGTCGATGTCACAAATTCCGTTACTACAACTGTTTGACAAAAGTCTAGCACATTTTTTCTGGTTTTGAAATCCAACGCAGAGAAACGAGTAAGAGGGGGTGAAAAAATTCTATTTTTTTTATTCAAAGTTCAAACATTACGTTATCGTCGTTGTGGTTACCAACAACATAGGGTTTGATGACAATTCATTGAAACATTTGTAATTAGGAAAAGGGCTAACATTTCAGCAAATGATTGTACATATTACTTGTAATTAAGCAATGTAAGTCGATGTCACAAATTCCGTTACTACAACTTTTTGACAAATTACAGATGTGGATCAAAATAGATCTATCTATTTAAAATCAAAATGATTCATATAGTCAAGTGTATTTCTGACAAACTTCGACACTGAAATCTCTATTTGTCTCTCGACAAAACATAGTGTATAAAGATTTCAGTTTTTAAAACTGTCTGACGATTTTTTTCTGAAGTTAAAATCAGGCAAAACACGTAGACTCTTATATAAGCGTGACGTCTTTTTTTCTAGCTATGGCCTGTTGAATTTTCTTGTAAAAGAGAACAACCTATCAGAATCTTTTTTAAAGAAGGCATGGCTATCGATTGGTTAATTCAAACTGTAGTTACGTCATTTGTGACGTCGACTGAAAAAAGTAGTCCCGTATTCTTCTCTTAAAGGCACTAGTTAACAGATTTTGGTGAAACTGTCGAACGTTTGAAAAATATAGTTTCTATTCAGTTTTGGTAATTTTATTTGCAGAAATCAAATACTTATTGTTATTAAGCTAAGTAAATTCTTGAAACGAATATGAATGTTACATTGTTTAAACAACAAATAGATCTATTTGTTATTTCAATGTGTGTCCATTTTTTTTCTCTTTTTCTAAACATTTTGATAAATTTAGAAAACCCAACATCTTATTTTGTAATCAAAATCTGTTAAAAAGCACATTTGAAATAAAGGCGAAAAAATAACATTTTGAACACATTACCTCGCACTCAAACGTAACGACTTTCGGTCATGGCGTCATAAGTTACACTCATTAAGATTTTGAAGGGTTGGAATAAGCTTACGTCGAATTAAACGGTGCCACGTGAATGGTGATGTGTGTTGAAGCTTGATTATCCCAATCTTTTGCTTAAAAATTTTCAAAATTTTTTTAAAATTGTTAACGATTCCGCATTGTTTGCCTTTTTTGAAAAACAAACAAACAAAATAAAACGAAATTGCATATCGTTAGATTAGTGTCTTACATGTATAAGTTCATAAGAAATGCATTCGCCTTTACATAAAAATGACACTTAGCATTAGATATTCGAAAGGATGCAAAAGGCATACATTATGACGTCATAACATAAAAATTATTGCCACAAAATGTGCCCGGGACTTTTAAATATAACATCTATACCCATTTATGACTAGTAATGAAGTATGACGTCATGAATTACGTCATATTATGGTAATGACGTCAAAATGGTTTGCGTCAATTTGTCTTTAACGAAAGCGACATGAATTTGAAGAAAATGCCAACATACTCTCTCTTTTTTCGAAAAAAATAAATGATAGAATGGCCAAAAGAAGGAACTTGAAAATAAAAAAGATAATTTCCAATCTAAAATTGTGCAACGACACTTCTTAAACCCAAAAATTATCATTTGTTAGTATTTTAAGTGTGTTTGTTTTGGTTTTCGCCAACTAATTTAAGAGCAATGGAAAATTGTCGCTTTACAGTTTACACTTTGTCTTAAATGGGTTATATTTTAAGTACTTCGACCCTCTCTGAAATTAGACCATGGGCATTCAGATGAACAGCATGGATCTTGATCAGACTGCGTGTATACGCAGTCTGATCAGGATCCATGTTGGTCTCACATGCCCAAAAGGCCCCTTTTTCAGATCCCTTTTCAGATACATTTTCAGACATTTTTTTCAAATGGATCTGTGTTATTTATTATCATTATCAGATCTAAAAATAGAAACTATATATAATGGGCGTGGCATCATGAGTCCCCCTCATACACAATGCGTATTGCGGTATCCCGTTGCGGTGGCTCGTCAATATAGTCTATTTGCGGTTCTTCCGGCGGTTCGGCGTCCGCGCTTCCGATGATCCAATCCTGAACTCGGCGATCTCTATCCGTATCAGAGTCAGAGTCATAATCAAGCCTCTCTAGGGAACCAGAGTCACTTTTCTTATCATCCACTTTATTAGACGCTTTCGACGACAATTTCGATGACGTCATCACTTTTTTGATACCGTTCACACTTCGTTGAGTTCCTTTCTGCGCATGCGCGGAACGTGCATATCCGTTTCCGGTTGAGTTTTTCACGTTTTTCTGTTCAGTAAGGCTTTTATCGGAACTAATTCGTTTAATAGCCTTTTTAGGACTTTCTGGAGTTTTGAAAGATTGTGTAGTATCATTTTGACCTCTATTTAAATGGCCTTCACTGTTTGAATGTTTCAGAGTCGCGACCCTGGGCGTCGTCATTTTCTGGGACTGGTTAGCCAGACTAAGTTTCGAGTTGGTGCGTCTAATCACGCTTACCGAGGCACATCGCGGAGGAACAACCATCGTGGGCATGACTGTTTTCTTGCTAGAGTTATCGGCCTTCTTTTTTCCCGCTGAAAATATAAAATGAAAACGTCATTTTAATTATACGGCAACATATTTCTTTTTTTTTTTTTTCTTTTCTTTTTTCAACTTTTTATAAAAGTTTTCACAAGCGACCAATTATAGACTGCTCCAGTTTGAAAGGAGTTACAAATGGTAAAATTGTTCATGTCAAACTCAAAAAGTGGAAAATATGTAAGTAATAGCATTATAATATTGAGGGAAAAGAAAGGAAATCTTATCATCAGCATTTGCTGTAATGTTTTCAAATAAGAGTTATACTCCAGACGCTAAAGACACGTCTCGTTTGGAAAAAGTTAGGTGGAAACAGTAATTTCCACTGCAACCTCTAATATGTAAGAAAACAAAAGTATAAACGAATGTTATCATGCTCTAAAAATCGACTAAATGGATTTGCTATAGCCAAGACATGATATTATTGCATAATATTTACAAATATTACCTACGTAAACAATTGAAATGCGTTTTTAATTTCAAAAACAATTTCGCATGCGTTGGTTTGAATCTTGCAGGTGTGAAACACCTGCAAGATTCAAACCACTGCATGCAAAATTGCAGTACTATGGAGTACGATACTGTGTTGTTTAGACAACGGGTAAATTTTGTAAACATGTGCCATAATATCGTGACCGATCTATATCCTTGTACAATTTGTTTTGTCCTAGGTTCAGAAACGTAAACAATTCATGAATATTTAAATTATATTGCCTCACAAAACGCGACAGTTGTTTTTGTCACACACAAAGTAGAGATGAAAGAAAATTAATTTGCATTAGAAATTAACCTGGGTCGATTTTCAATGAAAAACAAAATAGCAGTAGAGGGATACACAATGTATTTGACCATTTCGTAAATACGCCCCATTATTTATATGCTTAAAGGCGGATGACTTAAAACATATGGATTTATTTGAAAAAAAAAAAATACTGAAATTCTAAACAAACACCTTTTACCATTTTATACGAGAACTTGCAAATCTTTGAAAGAAAACAATAGAAAATACTGGCTGTCTGCATTTTCATCTTTACTTTGCAATTGCTTTTCAACTTTCATGTCAAGGAAATGTGTTTCTATTGCAATTTCGTAAACCCTTTCTCGAATGTAAAAAAATAGTAATCTGCAATTTAGAAACTGTTGCAGTCTACAAATAATACTGGTTTTGTGAAAATATAGGTTTTGTCAACTTTTGTGTTCCACAATACGCACTTAATATCAACATTTCCTTCCATTTTCTAGATATTTTTTCAAGTATTTACTTTGATTTGCGTCTAAAAACGCCGTTGTATTGGAAAGTGTTACAACAGAGGTTAACATTTATTCACATTTAACATGTAACGTTTGCACTGGGTTACCCCGTAATAAATTAGTACAGGAGCTTACGTCAACACATTATGGAAGTTTTTAGTGTAGTGTAGCCATACATTCTCGGTACTTTCGCAGTTGACATTTAGACCTTTCCTGTCTCAAAATGCGGCCACGAATCATTTCATTTTGTCGCTTTTCAACAAAACCATCGTAAATGCAGCTTGTTCAAGCTGCATTTACGAGGTTTTTGTTGAAAAGCAGTGAATTGTTTGTACTGGGTTGAACGTTGCTTTCAATAATGTTGCAGCCATATCGTGAGACAGCATTTCGTCGGTTACATTCCAAAATGATGTAGATATTGCTTAAATAAGTTGTAGTTAAGGCAGTTTTGCGTTCTAGAAGTTTCATTTAGTCCTTATCTAAAGAAAAAAAAATCGCATTCGTGCGTGTAATTTGGGTAGTCTTTGCTTATACGCGATCAATGTGTGTGTTACATTCGTAAATGATTTTGCACTTGCAACCTTTTTTACATATCATTAGAGCTTGCCTCGACCAAAACCTTCGACTGAACGAATTTGAAAGGTCAGATATCAATATGAATTTCACCCAAGTTGTAGATATTGAAAGATATAAATGAAACGCTTTTCACCAACTGTTTCCTATAAAAAAAAATCCCAGAATTATAGGCCTAATAACGTTTTCCCAAGCTTAAGCCTTTCAATAACATCAATACATTTAAAAAAAAAGGTTAAATGCATCACCGGGTGATTTTTTTTTTTTTTCAAATTCTGCTCTACATTTTTTAATCATAATATTGAGTAAGCAAACTTTGTCAACTCTGAACTTTCCTTTTAATTTGGGCTTTCAATGCGAATGTTTACACACACTAAATGTCGCTAACCTAACTATTGAAACATCGACATTATGTAGCTTTTTATCTTTTTACCTTCAACATTTTATGATAAACCATAGAAAGACATGGAATTTGGTGTGAAAAAAAGAACAATGTTGGTATACGTACCATAAGACCAATTTTCCTGTATCTCTACTCAAACACTTCAATTTTCATTAACCAACAAGTAACCAAAGAAAATTATATGAAATCAACGTAACACATTTATTGAGTAATAATCGACTATTGATTTGGATTGATTAAATCACTACTTGTCTTCGAAAACGGCGTAACTGCAGCTTAAAACAAGCTGCAGTTACGAGGTTTTCGATGAAAAGCGACCAAATATTGATTTGCTATGGCCTATTATTGCAATTTTATTGATGCTTAGTGTAAGTTTACAGTACAGAGGAATGAAAGGTGTTTTGTTAGAGCAATAAAGCGATCAAATCGTCGTCTTACTTCAAAAACCACGTAACTGTAGCTTATTTTAAGCTGTAGTTACCAGGTTTTTGAAGGAAAAGAGACGAAATAGTAAAAATGGACTGTTTTTTACAAATGGGTAGTTCTTAAAGGTTCTTTGGTACGCAAAAATAGTACAAAATACTTTTCACACGTTCTATGCCATTTTCCGAACGATAACAATTTAATCCTTACCCAAGCAAGACCTTGTTTTGACCCTAACCTAAATTATTCAGGAAAACATTGGGTCAAAAGAAGAAAATGCTGATCATCAGCATATTCTCCTTTTTGCCTCAATATTTTCTCGAAAGCATCATACACAAATCCGATCTTTATCAACACCAATTTTGTCATCTCCAGCAGCTTTTGAAGTGTTCGACAGTATGTTTTGCCTTTTTAGAATAGGGATAAGTTGTTTAAAAATAACAGTATTTGTTGTCGACTAAATAAATTATATTTTGTGTAAAATATAGCCATGCAGTAAAAAAGAAATTCATTAAAAGAAAATAAAAACAATGTTGCTTATCAGCCGTTTGAGCTTTTCCTGCAAAGTTTTCTAAATCCACGTTCAGTTGACCGTCTAAAGTGATACTGAGTTTACACAGTGAACAAAACATTGGTTAACTCCTCATGACACATGCAACTTTTAGAATAAAACCGATTCAGATAAAGTATTGATAATAAAACGCACGAGATACAAGATAGAATAAAAATATAAAAGATAACTTACATTTTTTCCTAACTTATTTTCATATAAATTTATAACACATACATGTACTCCTTTGAAAATCTAAACCATTGTGACAGTGATATGTTAAATGACTACCCTTTTAATATGTATGTACTTTAATACATGTACTTTAATTCAATTGCATAAAATGACTTAACTTAATAGCATTGTTTGCCTTGCATAAATTTGTCTATTATTACATGTGTTTTAGAATAAGAAAAGAAAGACACTTAATTTTTGGATGAATAATACCAACATAAGTATTAGGGATTGTTAGATAAAGAAGTTATTTCGAAAACAAAGCAGACATTTTAACCCTTTCCCAAACAGCAAAATTTTAGTGTGATCAACTTCAAAAATTGCCACAAATGACAAAATGGATGTTATTAAAGATATGATTTGTGTAAAATATGGCACAGAAAATATTGAGACAAAAGGAGAAACTGCTGGTTATCAGCAGTTTCTTCTTTTGTTTCAATGTTTTCCCAAGCCTGTTCTAATAGGGACGTCAAAACCAGGTCTTGTTTGGGAAAGGGTTAATCCGATCATCAATTTAGCAGACATTTTTGTAAACATTTCGCACCAACGTGTTTAGTGTACTTTGTGTACTTTGATCCATGGTGACGTCACACAGGAGCGTTTGGTATTTCTTATGATTGGGTGATTGTTACAACAAATCTCCAAATTATTAAAATTGATTATGTATAGTCTAGATTTTGTTAATCCAATACGTAAATCTGATCTACATTGTTCAAATTTATGAATTAATTAATATTTTGTCGTAACTAAACTGAAATTTCAAGTGGCCCAAAATTAAAGTTCAACTGGAGACTAGCACTGAGCAAGAATCGGTGCAACCGTCTGGCAATTTCTCACCGGTCATGGGAACCCACACACATCAGTGGCGGATCCAGGGGGGTTCGGGGGTTCAAACGAACCCCCCTCTGTAGCCTAACTATTTCATTTTCATGCAGAACTTCAGTCAAAAGTCTGGTTTTACTGTAAAACGAACCCCGCTTTCTGTAAAAACGAACCCCCTCACAGAAATCCTGGATCCGCCGCTGCACATAGATAATTTTCTGCTTCTAACACTATGAACATACAACAGGCCCGTAGGAACAGGGGGGGGGGGGCTAGGGTGCTAAGCCCCCCCCCCCCCCACACACACACAAAGTTGGCCAAAAATGCTGAACTTTCGTTTTTCACACTGGAAATCTAGGGAAAATCCAAATTACCCCCCAAATATTCAGACACTGGGGCTTTAGCCCACCTAATATTAAATTGCTTCCTACGGGCCTGTACATGTGCTTCTTAAGGTAGTCTACCCCTTATCAAATTCACGCGGCGCTGGAATGTTTCGTGCGGCGTCGTTAACATCCGTTTCATATCCGAAAGTCCGTACCTATTCGGACAACGCTGTAAACATTCGGCGATGGAATTTTCCATCGCCAAATGTTTACGACGTCGCCCGAAGAATTCCGATGTCGTGTGCATCCCAATAGGGGTAGACTACCTTAATACATGTATGTTGTTTCATGTGTAGGCCTACTGTCCGTCTTTAGATATACATGTATGTTTAAGATTCCATAAAAAAGATGAAAGTGAAACATAAACAATTGAGTAACAGGTTATAAATGTGTACTCGGTTATTGTATAAAGAAAAGGAAGAACAAAAGAACAAAAGAATGATTGAAAGAAAAAAGAAAGAAAGAATGTAAAAGGAAGAAAGAAAGAAAGTAATGACGTAAGAAAGTAAGGAATGTCGAAAGAAAGAAAGAAAGCCAGAAAGAAAGAAAGACATAAAGAAAGAAAGAAAAAAAGATAGAAAGAAAGTGAGAGAAAGAAAGAAAAAAAGAAAGAAAAAAAGAGAAAGGAAGAAAAATAAAGAAAAAAAGAAAGGAAATAAAACTAAGGAAAGGAAATAATGTTTCAAACAGAAAGAAAAGGGAAAAGGTACAAAAAATAAAATCAAATAATCAATGGGATTTTGAATGATTGAAACTGAATACAAGAAGATTGGCATGATTTCGAAATAAAAATTCCATTATTATTTATAAATTTTGAGAATTTTCAAAGGAGATAATCTGCTTGTTATTATGGTTTTGGCGCGATAAAACTTTATAATAGGATTTTAAATCATCTGTTTTAATCTTAATAACAAATTTGTTTTGTCTATCAAATTTGCATTTTCATTTTTTGAGGTATTCAAAAAAGAATTTTGCGGTTATGAAATGGGTTTAACATACTTCTAAGGAATAATAGATTATGAACAAGAACAAATTTTAAATTGATTAGACTTAAACCAAATGATATACACGTGTCGGCTTTTGAGTTTTAATGTTTAACCCATTCCCACACATTGTGTCATTGTGTTGCCTTAAAATTGAAGGCGTTGGAAAAACATTGTGAAAATAAAGAGATTGCTTGTAACAAGTAATTTCTTCATTTCACACAATGGTTTTCTACCCAGATAGACCAAAAGATATAGAATACCATTCACTTGAAATTGTTTTCTGCAACATCTTTGAATTTGAACCAGTCTAAACTTTTGTTGTCTGGTACTAAGTTATTGGTTATGCTAACTGTCTTACCTTTGAGGTACCAAACTGCTACGAAATGCAGAATTTAATTCTTTTAGTCCACAATATCAGTGTAAATAAAATAATTATCCTCATATCAAAAACGAAAAGGTTTTCAATATCCACAAACAAGAGTCAAGGCTAATATTGATCACTTCGGACCACAATAAAACTATTAATCAAATTATCTTTATTATGTTTTTTTTCTCATTTTAATTCCCAGTTCCGTTCAGAAAGGCACTTAACTAAACAATGATACAAATTGCCTAATTGAAGGTCGTTTTAAATCATTCAAAGTCCATTCAAGTGTATTGTGATCTTTTTCTTCCATTGTTTCCTATGTGGGACATAATGGTGAAATATGATACTTTTGACATACATTTCTAGTCAAGCAAGACAATAGCTTTATAGTTTTGACCTTTGAAAACTTTTCAAAAACCCATAGTGTCACTTGCAAAAGGCGTGTGCTATCTAAACATTATTGAAAAGAGAGAATAATAAGTAAATTTCGAACTTGCAGCAACGAATTTTTAACAAACATAAAACATGTACGCAAAATAATAGAATTATAGTAAATTGGTTGATTAAATGGGTTTTAATGTCATTTTCAATTGATTTGGTCATAGCATGGCTGCCTACCATGGATTCCTAGCAGGCCTAACAAGATAACGACTAAGGAACACATTGTGGGAAATGAAGAAATTGCTTGTTTCCACCTTATTTTCTTCCTCTAAAAGACCAAAATGTGTCGAATTTAATTTCAAGACATTGTTGTCTTCAACATCCTTGGACAAATTTTTGACCATTCTAAAATTTTCGCCTCTTGGTAATCGGTTTATGAAAAATTGGTGAAAGCAACATAAGGGCCGTTACAGTAGCACCAAAACTAATCAATGGGTCAATGTAACCCATATCGTTTGGAGTGAAGGCCAAGCCACAGATAATAGGAGCGATTAATGCATTCTGAAATACTCATCTTATCCCAAACCCTATTTTGTGGGTACTCATTGGAATCGTCTCGACTAGACGATTCAAATGAGTACCCACAATATAGGGTTTGTTTAACAATAAATAACACTTTTTTTGTTTTAAAAATCCATTACCAACTCTTACCTGTATACCTGGGAAGGGTCGGCTTTTTTTAACCCTTTCCCAAACAAGACCTGGTTTTGACGTCCCTATTAGAAAAGGCTTGGGAAAACATTGAGACAAAAGAAGAAACTGCTGATAACCAGCAGTTTCTCCTTTTGTCTCAATATTTTCTGTGCTATGTTATACACAAATTCTATCTTTAACATCATCCCCTTTTGTCGTCTGCAGCAGCTTTTGAATGGAATCATCTTAGAAGTTGGCTGTTTGGGAAAGGGTTAAACAATTGTATAATGAAAGTCATATTCTTTCACAGACCATTATTTTTGACAATAGACAATGTACAGTGTGCCAGTGAATATTTCATGGCCTTGATGCAAGAATGATCTATCTACATGTTCTTAAGATATGACCTTAAGATAGATTGGCTTGTATTCAACGGCTTCAAAATTTTATGTGGGTCAAATTTAGTGCAGTTGTATAACTATTGTTCTTTGAGAATAATATAAAAAAAGATAATGTACATTGTATTTGGCCTGCTTGGAAACAAATCAAAGTTGTCAAAGTGTCCCTTGTAAAGTTTGGAATCCATTGTGCTATAATCATTAATTATTAGAGCCAAGTTCAATTATTAGTGTTCGTTAAAAGATTATAAAAGATGATGTATAGAATTGACCTGCTTGGAAGCGAATCAAGTGTGAAGATGTCTCACGACCGTAAGGTTTGGAATCCCTTGTATTACATGTAGTTTCATAATAGATAACAAGGGCATATCCAGGATTTTTTCAATGGGGGTCCAAGTCCAAGATTTTTTCCAGTGTGTGTGTGGGGGGGGGGGGGACCCAAGCCAAAATTATGGCTTAAAACGTTGTAAATATGTAACGTCACACTAAATTTATATAGTCAAAATTTCATTTTCGGCCAATGCCAGGGAGGGTCCGGACACCCCCCCCTGACTCCCCTCTTGTAGATCCGCCCATGGATAAGAATAGTTTATTTCACTTGTACATGACGAAAGTACATTGTGATACAAAAAAAGATGTAAAAATGAATCATTAATTATTATCGTTAGGTTAAGTAACCAGTCTTCTTTCAAAAAATGAATAGGTAGTAAGCGTATATTATTGGCCTGCTTGGAAAAAATTAATTTAACCCTTTCCCAAACAAGACCTTGTTTTTCTCTAATAGAAAAGGCTTGGGAAAATATTGAAACAAAAGAAGAAACTGCTGATAACCAGCAGTTTCTCCTTTTGTCTCAATATTTTCTGTGCCATATTTACACAAATCCCATCTTTAATAGCAACCATTTTGTCATTTTTTGACAGTCTTTGAAGTGGATCACCCTAAAATTTGGCCGTTTGGGAAAGGGTTAAAGTGTCTCAAGGTCGTAATGTTTGGAATTCTGTACAGTGTGTGTTTCACAATGCAACCATAGCCAAGTTCAATAAATAGTCTTGTTTGAAAAGAACAAAACAAGTGATACCGCCAATCATTTGTGCTTGCTTAGAAACAAATCAAATTTTAGGGTAGTCTTCCTCTAATGATATTCAAGCGACGTCAGAAGTATTCAGGCGACGTCGTATTCATTCGGTGCTATAGAAAAATGTTAATTCTGTGATATTCTGCATAGGCCTACTTGTATACAGTGGATACTCGTTATGTCGAAATTGGTTAAGTCGATTTTCCGCTTAAGTCGAAGTGAAAATCTGGCCCCGTCCTCCCCAATGGATATCAAAAAGTAATATCGAAATAAATATGGCCATTGAAATTTAGAAGGAAAAGGATAGAAATTGCTCGTTGCGAGCAATTTCTGTCCTTTTCCTACTATATCTCAATTATGAACTCACTTGATTAGCAACAGAAATGGTCAAATGGCATTAATTCGTATTTGAAAAAATCAAAAAAAATCGGATGAGTCGAACTCCGGATATGTCGATATATTTTGACGGCCCCTCTGACTTCGACACAACGAGTGTCGACTGTATTTGTATTTTTAAAGTGCAAGCACTAAAATCATTTTATCGCAAAAATTGTTTTCTAGATTCAAAAGATTTATTGTAAAGCACTCAAAACAAATATTTGGAAATAAAAATGGCTGACATGGCATTGAGGATGACGTCATCGTGTACTAAAAATTGTCAGTAATTGTACACGAACCGAAGACATGGTGTATAAAACCGCGGCACGAAATAGTTCGTCTTAATTTTGTTTTTATTGTTTTACCAAGATTCAAAAGTATGAACTTTGATTGTTTTTTTTTTTTTTTTTTTTTTTTTTTTTTTTGTCTATGAAAGTTTTCTGAAAAAACGAAACGTTGATAGAATATCTCAGCCATGTAAAGTGAAGCGGGTGTAATTTTTAACTCATTTTGCAGACTTTAAATTGTTACACCATTTCCCGTTTTACCCCAAAACAAAAAAAGTCATACCCACATGACAACAATTGTCTATAAAAGTGTGTGTACCCATGTCGAAAAATATCGCTTCTTTTCAACGAAAACCTCGTAACTACAGCTTCAAATAAGCTGCAGTTACGACGTTTTGTTGAAAAACCACGATATGTTAAGTATATAACAGGGATCTAGATAATATTGCTCATATGTGCTGTCTAATCTAGGACTCTTGTTGGTCTTTGTAGGTCCATTATTTCAAGGTAATTTACCGCGTTTCAATTTGAAAGCTGCGGTAGACCACATAATGGATGTCAATAAAGATAGATTTTTGTACAATATACGAGTAGCTCAGATAAGAGTTGGTCACTTATTTTATAATATGTCAGCGCGCTCCAATTCAAAAGCTGCTGCGAAAAAAAATGTCGATAAAGGTATAAGATATGATATATCAGATTTATGAGCGGGGGATTAAATTCATTCTTAACCCTATGTTGTGTGTACTTATTTGAATCGTTTTGATTGGACAATTCCAATGAGTACGGATAACATAGGGCTTGGTGAACAATAAAAGAAATATTGCATTTGGAAAAGCCATCACCCTATCTTATCTATGACTCTGACTTATGCATGATAAATATAAAACATGTGATATATGGTCACGTATTTCACTGAGTCCCCCTTTTACATACCAGTTCATTTTTAAGAAATGAAACAATATTGCCCTGCCTCGACCATTATAACAATGCTAATTACCCACACAAGTTACTTAATACCCTAAACAATGGCTTGGGACGTTTCAGTACAAATGTCGTGGCTTTTGTCCATACGCCTCGATCATGAACCGATCATGAGTGTTACATGGAGCTCGTTATTAGCAGAAATACACACTGATAAGGAGCAGCGATTATGAATTTTCAAAATGAAATTTGTCGTTTATTTAAATATCAAATCCTATTTTGTGGGTACTCATTTGAATCGTCTCATCGAGACGATTCAAATGAGTACCTACAACATAGGGTTTGAGTTAGATTGTCTGTACTTTCTCTTTATATATCATGTTGTTCTAAAAGGCAAAGAAAAGCCATGACTTATGAAAATTGAAATCTATTAAGATATCAATTGAATACATTTAAGTTTAAAACTTCGTGAAAAATGAAAAAAAAACTGATGCGTCAACCGTTTTTGTTGAAAAAGGTGCTTTTCTGTGAGTAAATGACTGTTTCGTAATGAAAGTTCCCCATAAATTGATATTGCGTAAACAAATTCATTTTCTTATTTAGACATATTTGAATTTCATTTAATAGACCATGAGTCATGTGGGGTTCCACCTTTTACTATGTCTTTGATATTTTGAAATGATTTAATATCGGTTCTAATAGAAATCTTCCTGCATTCGGCGTTGTATCTAATAGTTCCATTTTTTCTAGAAAAAAGGAAGGTCTATGTAAGTTATAATATATTTACAGTCACATTAGAATCCATGTCGTTCTTGTTCCCATTGAGATACAACTGTATCAAACGTTTTAGAGAACCTGCTCTATTACAGTGTTATTTTTTTCATTTTTTATCGAGGATTACTTTATCATAAACGTTACTAGAAATGAAAATGAGGAGAGGTACAAAAGCAAGATACATAGTTAACTTAAAAGGTCAAAATGAACTTGTTGTTTAGTTTCACTGAACACAAACAAACTACACATTCAGATTGATCAAGTCATACGACATGTCTTAAATAGATCTTTTATTTTACTTTTTGGTAAGTCCAACAAGCTGCCATGGGTCCCTTCAGTTCAATGCATTTTTATTTCAAAATTCAAGCTAAAAATTTTCTGAATTAACGGACAATTCGAAAAGTATTTCACATTTAAATAAGGATAGGGTTCTTTCAATACAATATTTGTTTAGCTCTCAAGACCAGTCAAACCGTGCTGTACAGACAGCTCCAACCCTTTCCCAAACAAGACCTTGTTTTGATGTCCCAAATAGAAAAGACTTGAGAAAACATTTAGGCAAAAGAAGAAAATGCTGATAATCAGCATTTTCTCCTTTTGTCTCAATGTTTTCCGTGAATTTTTTAGACAAATTCTATATTCAAAATCATGCATTCTGTCGCTTTTAGAAGTTTTCAAACTGGGTCATCCTAAAATTTTGTCGTTTGGGAAAGGTCTATAGATAATATGAGGGGGATACCCAATTTTTTGTTTGCTTTGGAAAAACTTAGTTCGAGCTTGATACATGTGCGACACGTCACGCTAAAATGGACAATCTGGGAAATGTGGAGAGTGTCGACCCTAGTCAGACTGCGCTTTCCGCGTAGTTTGACTAGGGTCGATACTCTTTGCAGTTAGACGATTTTCTCAATCTTTATCTTTTTTTTCTACGTAAGTTCAGTTTTAATATTTGGTATTCTGTTGACATGTACTAGCTCCCAACTGTTTTCCAAACATTTCATTCTTTTCTGTTAACGGCTTTCCTGATGGCCCCTTTTTGTGCAAGGGATGACATGACCTACTTTTCTAATATTGTGACATGTCGCGCGAAAATGATTTTTTTAAATTCTGATTCGATTTTCGTCATTATCAACATCTTGCTATTCATATGATGTAGTTTTTTTTCTTCTTTTTTTTTTTTTTTTTTTTTTTTTTTTTTTTTTTTTTTTTTTTTTTAATTTTAAGGCCCGGTCCCACTGGCAGATTAACAAAAACGTATGCAAAAAGGACACAGCGGACGAGCAAAATTTCGGTAGTGCCAATGGGCATTTAGACAAACGGATCTGGATGCACGAGGTCTTCAAATCTTAATGGATTTTTTTTCTGAAAATCGCTACTATTATTATTATTATCATCCTCATTATTATTATCACAATTAAGGTAGTCAACCCCTAATAAGATTCATACGACGTCGGATTTTTTCGTGCGAGGCCGTTTACAATTCGTTACGCATCCGAACCTATTCGGGCGAAGTCGTAAACAATTGGCGGTGGAATTCTCCACCGCCGAATGTTTTCGACGTCGCCCGAATAATTCCGACGTCGCGTAAATCTTATAAGGGGTGGCATACCTAAATGTACACGAAATAACATGCACCGTTTGTACACGTAGGCCTACATGTAAGTGCACAAGTCCATCGATATGTGCTATAAGAGGACATAGAACATTTAAGTATCGATATATTTGAATAAGAAGCAGGTTTTTGAAGTAACGTATGAAAAGGCCTGTTCAAATATTGACTCAAAGATCGAACATTTTTTCAAAACGTTTGACTGAAAACCAATCCTTTATATTGGAATTACGTCAAAACATAATCGACTGGAATTAAAATTTGAATAATACCAACTTCATAAGATATGGGAAATACATACATGTACACTAAATCATTAAGAATCCTGATCTGACTGCACTATTTTGTAGGCTGATCTGGACCCATATTGGTCCAAAAAAGCATGCGGATCTATTTAGCAGATTCACGATTATATTCATGTAATGTTGCATCAAGGGCTTCCTCTGAAAATGTCGTATCTATAGCTTAAATGAGTTATAGTTGTGTTATATTCAACCGTAGCCAATGACGTGCAAAAAGAAGAGATCGAACAATATTGTAAAAAGCACATTTTCGAGTTAGCGCTTCCAATACTTTTGCTCAATCCAAAGAAAGTCTTGGTTGACTTCTTTAGTTTAGAAGACTTCGGAAATCATTCAAGAGGAGGAAAATTCTAATAACCAGTATGTGCATCCTTCGACTGTTTTTTGGGCCTTTTTTTTTTCCTTTTTTTTTATACCGTAAATAGAGCCAATTTTTCTCAATATTTTATTTCATTGTCTCCAGCCGATCGCAAAAGGGAACGATTTTCCCAGTAAATCGTCGAGGTTTCTATAAAATCTCGTAACTACGGCTTGAATCAAGCCGTAGTTACGAGATTTTATAACAACCTCGACGATTTATCAAAACATAACGATAAACCATGTCTATTTTTAGCACAAAATTCATTGCCATTTGGAACATTTTTTTCAACGTCTTAGAAAGGGTTAATCCGATGAAGGATTACGGATTTATACATGTAAGCAAGCTTAACCCTGTCCCAAACAGCAAAATTTTAGGGATGTTCATTGAAGGCTGCTGCAGAATACAAAATGCATGTTGATAAAGATCAGATTCGTTTATAAAATAGCACAGAAAATATTTAGGCAAAAGGAGATCAACATTTTCTTCTTTTCTTTCAATTCTTTTCCAGGCATATTTTCTTAAGGACGTCAAAACCAGGTCATGTTTGGGAAAAGATTAACTCTATTTACTCGTAAGTATTGTTTCCAAGTTCTAGGATTGGCTTTAATCTTTCTTTTTTAAATTGTTAATCTTGTCGTTTTAACACTTATTAGACTGCGTTCATTACAATATTCTTTTGAAAAGATTATGTGCGGCATTAAGCTTTTTTATTAAAAATTTTGTTTGTTTGTTTTGGGTTGGGGTATTTCTTAAGACTTTGATGAGCTTTACTTATAATCAAAACTATGAAAACGTTGAGGCAGAAGAAGAAAATTGTCTCTTTCTGACTCCCCATGAGGTTATGACTTTGGAAAACATTGTAGAAAATGAAGAAATTGCTTGTGACAAAAACATTTTTTCATTTCCCACAACGTTTTCTACACAAAAAGAGAAAAAAGATGTAAAACATATATGAACTCTTTTCCAAACAAGACCATGTTTTGACGTCCTTAATAGATGATGCTTGGTGAACATTGAGGCAAAAAAGAAATTTCTGATAATCAGAACTTTCTCCTTTAGCCTCATTTTTTTCTTAAGTGTATTGTGCACAAACCAAAACTTGATTATCATCCATTTTGTCGTCTGCAACACCTTTCAAATTGAACAATCCTAACAATTTGTCGTTTGGTAATGGATTAAACATTTACCAGAATGCCCCTTTTGTGAGATCATTTACAATGAATGGCAATAACTGATGAAAGTAAGATAATATCTGGCTGCTTTTCAACGAAAGCCTCGTAACTACAGCTTTAATGCTGATATGCGAAATGTACATTAAACCATTACCAGACAGCCGAATTGTAGACTTGTCCGAATTCAATGGTGTTGCAGAGGACAATTTCAAGTGAATTGATCTCTACATTTTTGGTATTGGAACAAGCAAATTCTTAATTTTACTACAATGTTTTCCAAAGCCGTCATCTTGTTAGGCGTCAAAAGGCGTCATTATATGGGGATGAGTTATTATAAAAGAGGAAAGAGTCATTATACTTACAAGGAGGTATTTCCGTAAGATTCTCTAATTCCGGAACTACTTGTCCGTGCGTCCGTCTGTCTGTGCCCGCAGACAACACCCGACCACGGCTCTTCTGGCTGGACGATGACGATGTTCGACTCTGGGTATTGAACCCGTAACCTTGAATTGACGAGTCACTGTGAATGCTCTTTCGGTTCTTCTTCGATTCTTGGTTAAATCGGTAATTATGAAAAGTGTTGCTACGCGACGTTAAAAATCCGTTATTCACTAAATTAGAATTCTTTCCATTTGTCGAAATTGGCGGCAATTCCGGCGCGCTCATTCTCCTGTACGCCAAAGCATCAAAGTTTTCCTTTTCGGTAATTTCTTCATCGCTGGCACATAAATCCCTGTTTGATAACTCTCTTGCAGTGAAAATCACTTTGTTATTTAAAAAGTCCTTTTCGTCAGATTTGTCACTTTCGGGTAATGTAAAAGTCACGGAACTAGCTCTTCTGTTATATTTGGCACTGACGAAGGAATTAACTCCGTTAACTTGTGTTTTAGATGTGTCGTTGAAATCTGAACCGATTAAATTCGATTCTATTGCAGACGATAGAGGATTAACGTTTAATTCCTCACTGCGCATGCGTGCCGGTCGTTTCATTTTGATTGGTTTATCGGCTGATAAAAGACTTCGATCTATATCGATTTCTAACACGGGTATACTGAGTTCGCTATTGGATTTTACATTGTTCAAAATTGGCGTTTTGTTTGGGTCGTATCCTTTATTTGGTTCATAAGTCATTATATTCACATTTTAAAGATATTTAACACCGTCTACAATGGCGATCGTTTATGTACACATATGTACACATGTATCGATGACGTCACACGATCATGAGGTCTGGAAATGATCAGCTGTAGGAAACTTCCATGGCCCGAATCGTAGACACGCAATATTTAAATAGGTAGTTTGTGGCTCTACTTGTGTTTTAAAGACCTGAAAAGATAACGAGCACAAAATAGTAACAGATTATACAACTTCGATTGGTCGCACCACATGAAAATGAGCCGGGATCTGGAAAAACGTCCCTTGTAGCACTTGAGACAGCCTAATTTCAAGACCAGGCTGTGCGTACTAGCAGTCTGACCTGGATCCATGTTACTCTCATACGTTTGCTACAGATCATGACGAAGCTATTAGAGAACAACATGGTTCCTGGTCAGACTGCGTGTATACGCAGGCTGATCTGGAACTATGTTGGGCTCAAAAGCCTTAAGCAACGTTTTTTTCCAAATCCTGGCTCAAATGTTTTTAGCATCACATGTCATTTACATTTTTTAAAACAGTTTTAGTTTTGATTCTTATACACGAGTACTATTTGCATATTTATTTCGCATCACTATGTACAGACTAATTTGGAGCTGCCAGTATGAATACATACAAAGTTTTAGTTTTCCCTATTTAGGATAAAACATCGCTATTCCTCCCCAATTCAACTAGCCCAATGTCCTAAAAAATGTGACAAAACCATTGACAGGTCCTTGGTAGCCAATGCCAATTCTAATACGGACGGTGAAAACCAGGTCTGGTTTTGTAACGGGATTCAACATAGCACGGCCTGGGCTATCTCTTCTTACATAGAGCTTAAATTTTTTCACGGTAGTCCAAATGCAGTAGGGTCCATTTAACAAACAAAAGCTCAGTTTTACAGGAAAACCAAAACCCTAAGAGATGGCCTAAGAGATGGCCTAAGATGACTTTTTACAATGAACCATTTTCACTTAATGTTCACCAAACCCTATGTTGTGGGCATTCATTAGAATCGTCTCCTCGAGACGATTCTAATGAATACACACAACATAGGGTTTAGATTTCAAATCAAGAAATTAGACTGTCTTCATTTCCTGCTATTTGTTGCTATGTCCTAATAAACGTGACACGGCAATTGCTATTTCTGCTTACCATAGAACTAAGTATGGGGTTTTATCATGAAAACGATAGCCCTATTCGGGTCATGCACCGAATTGACACACAGGGAAAATAAATAAAGACTACGAACCAAAATAAACA
This sequence comes from Fragum sueziense, assembly GCA_963680895.1. NCBI lineage: Eukaryota > Metazoa > Mollusca > Bivalvia > Cardiida > Cardiidae > Fragum > Fragum sueziense. The sequence continues at coordinate 39,472,512 of OY804608.1, read as the reverse complement.
AACGCGATAACGAACTTGAAGTATGTAAATTTCTTTTATAGCCGAATAGAATGAAAAAAAAATCAGGTGTGTGGTTTTGTTCCAAAGGGACGTAATTTTAGGCTGTTTGGCCCATTCAAAAGACAGTTTTTGGTGCTTTTGAACCCTCATAATTTTAAGCAGACCCGTAGAAACAGGGTCTCCCAATGTTGGCCAAAAATGCCAAATTATTCTTATTTTACACTGAAAAATTTAGAGGAAATCTAATTTAGCCCACCCCAATATTCAGACAAACGGGCTTGAGCCCACCCAATATGAAATTATTGCTTCCTACGGGACTGTAAAGGCTGTGGAAAAAAAGTCGAAAATGAAGAAATTGATTGTGACAAGCAATTTCTTCATTTCTCAGAGTTTTCTACACAGAAAGACAAAACAAATAATATTTCATTTAGTTGAAATCGTCTTATGCATCATTTTTGAAGTTGGGTCAGTATGAAATTATGCCGCCTTATAATGCAAGTTATCGAAGACGGCAAAATGGACGAAACAGAAATGAAATGAACACCCATCATAATTATCAGCTCTAATATTGAGGGAAAATTCTGCATTTCCTCCAACATCGAGAACAGTGTTTAAAACCCAAGATAAAGATAAAATGAAAAGATATATTCTATCATCAATCGAGAATTAAATTTCAGATTAAGCAAAAATAAAAAAAAATGGAAAATTGAAAGATTGATTATTTTCATACATAATCAATAAAGAATCAAATTATTGATAAAGAATCTATCAAGTTTTGCTTGCAGAAATATAACGAGTTCATGAACTTTTAATGTGAAATTAAATAGCAATATAAATCAATCGAAATTCTATCATGAACAGATATCCGAATTCAATACTATCTTAGAATATTTGGGCATTAAGCGTTGTGTTGCATGAATCTAAAATAGACAAACAAGAGACCCATTTGGCCTTAACCCATTACCACACAGATAAATACTTTGGCAAACACATGGAAAAATGAAGAAATTGCTTTTGACAAGCAATTTCTCCATTTTGCCTTATGTTTTCGCTTCCCCCACCCATAAAAGAAAAAAATGTTGTATTTCATTCATTTGAAATTGTTGTCTGAAGCATCTTTAAACTTGGACGTCTAAGATTTTGCCGCCTGCAAATGTGTCACGTGCCCTACTAACAATTAGAAAGTGACAATCACCTTGAAGAAATGAAGACCAAATTATAAAGGAAAAACACCATTTAACAAAGTTCTGTCTTAGTTGATGTTGCAGACGACAAAACTAATGGTAATTCACCAGAGTATCTAAATGCCTCAGAATTTTCAACGTTATCTAAAATCACGTCATGTGAAGTTGTCCTTTTAGGAGTCACTGACTCGAATACGTTACGAATTTTAGTGTTCGACCTACTTTTTGGACCAAAGACATTGCAGTTTATTATAGAGTTTCGTCGCTATCTTTCGCACAAACGAACTGTCGGGTCGTTTATGTGACGTCTATACATAACCACGCCCCCGTCTCCAATGAACCGCTAGCGAACCCGAGTCAGATAGAGTCTGTAAAGTAGATTCTACGCAATGTAAACATTCAATGCGCTGCGCGCATTTTGAATGTTTATTTCGCGTAGAAACTACTATACAGCCTTTATCTAATAATCAATGAAGTCCCATAAATTCGACGGCGCGCGGATCTCATTACAGGTGAACTACATTAACCCTTTCCCAAACGGCAAAGTTTTAGCGTGATCCACTTCAAAAACTGCCACAAATGACAAAATAGATGGTACAAACGATATAATTTGTGTAAAATATGGCATAGAAAATATTGAGACAAAAAGAGAAACTGCTGGTTATCAGCAGTTTCTTCTTTTGTTTCAATGTTTTCTCAAGCCTTTTCTATTAGGGACGTCAAAACCAGGTCTTGTTTGGGAAAAGGTTAAAGTATATTTGTATATCTTTTATCGGACTTGACCAATGCTTTTCACTTATTCTTATTATTTCTTATATTAGTAATTTATTTCAAATTTATTTAATAGCTTACTACTCTTAAAATCAGACATCACTGAACAAACTTTGAAATATCATTCAAGATAAAGACCATTTTAGTTGCTACGATACAACATAAACTTACAAAAGTACTCGTTTTATCTTGTGATTCACAAATTTTAGGAATTGTCCCCAAAATAGTAACAAGTAAACAAAAATATTGGAATTGTTAAAGTTTGACCAAACAGAGAAATTTGACCTTATTAAAGAGAAAAATCAACTTATCAAATATGATATAGTTATGAATTAGGACGAGGCATATGAATGAAGGAAATTCGTGTACAGTAAGTATTTCCATTTTTTTATCTATGAGATATGCCCAGCGCTAAACGTTTGCATACGACATTTTTTTTTCTTTTTATTCCGACCGTATAAGGTGTTGTTGCAAGAATGTGATCGCAACCTATTTCAATCTTGATCTTGGTTTCACAAACAAAGACCAATCATTAAGTTTGTAGCTACGATGTCGCAGCTAGGTAGGGTGCACCAGTGTACCAGAATTAACGGCCAAGAATTGTCGTTGACGAATTAAACGCAATGGTCCGGTTGGTAATGCAACGGAATTTTAATACAGAAAAAACTTATTCAGTTCGATGTGATCCAGTCTTTCGGATCATGGTATATTTAACACATTACCAAACGACAAAATGTTCGACTTGTCCAAATCCAAAGATGTTGCATACGACAATTCCAAGTGCATAAAATTTAAAATTTGTTGGTCTTTTGGGGTAGATTACATTGCGGGAAATGAAGAAATTGCTTATCACAAGCAATTTCTTCATTTTCCACAATGTTTTCAAAAGTCAATATCTTATAAGGAGTAAAAAGAATAGTAATGAGTTTAAGATACATGCACCATCTCCATACCATTGGGGTTGAGTTAGATGCTAGGCTCCCTTCATTTTGACCAGTCAATCCTTGATAATTAAACCTGAAGAAAATTGAGAAGCAAATGGCACAAAAGTGATAACCAAATGCATAATCGCGGTACAGGAACACATTGGAATTTTAAAGGACCATTTTCTCACGCCGTGGCCGAAATAACTGAATAACTGACCAAACAAATACTGGCCACCCCATTCCGGCCACTGTATTGACCTCGGCAGGACAACACATAGCTATGTTCATAAGCAATAGAGTCAATATTTCATCAAGGAATTTATTTTCTTTCCCTTTAACATGTATGAGTGAATTAGCAGAAAATCCCCCTAAATTAATAGGGGACCCTTTTGGATATGTCATCCCTTTTTTCAAACAAGCCCCGGTTTTAATGTTTTGCAACGATTTGCAAATATTTGTTTTGATTTATCCCATTACCAAACGATAGAATTTTGGCTAGTCCAAATTCAAAGATGATGCAGACGACAATTTCGAGTGAATGAAATTTTGATTTTTTGGGCTTTTTTACATAGAAAACATTGTTGGAAATGAAGAAATTGCTTGTCACAAGCAATTTCTTCATTTTCCATGATGTTTTCCAAAGCCGTTATCTTATGGGAGTCAAAAGGAATCATTGTGTGGTAATGGGTTATTGGAGTTTTCTTCATTTACCACTGTGTTTTCCCAAGCGTTTTTCTTTATGAGCGTTAAAAACGCCAGTATGTACTTAAGGGTTGCATGCCTCTGTTCTTAAGTCTAAGTTGAAGCATTTAGACAAAGAAAAGTTAATACAATAATTCTGAGGTTTGTCATAATTGCGTTTCTTTAGTTTTTGAAAGACATACATGCATAAATACATGGCCTGATCTTGGGCTAAGGATATAGTTATGAATTGTCAGAATTGTGAAGAAAATTTGGGCTTAAGTTTGAAAAGAGTAGTTCATTGCAATTTGACATGACCCAATAATGGATTGATTCGGTGCAAAAGCTAACCTTGCCCCCAAAAGACATTATTTTAACACTTTCCCACACAAGACTCTGTTTTAACACCCCTTCAGAGAAATGCTTGGGAAACATTTTGGAAATGAAGAAATTGTTCGTAACAAGCAATTTCTATATTTTCCACAATGTTTTCTATACCAAGTTATAAAGATTTTCAAACAATCACGTACTTCTGCACCATTACTCAACATTTCGTCGATTTTCCACGAAAATCTCGTAACTGCAGCTTGTTTTAAAGCTACTATTTCCCAGATTTGGACCCAAAATTTGTTAAAAACAAACGAAATGTACACTTTTTAAGCTTTATATGACCTGATTAAATGATTACGACAAACTATTGAAGCAACGACTCATTTTTTTCGCAATTTGATACCAAATTCATGAAGCGATGTCGAAAGTAGGTCAAAAACAGTAGGACATGCGACTTTCTTAAATGACGTCACAACATACATGATGACATATTGAAATTCAAGTATGAATCTCGTTTGAATCTTGGTCCGCGCTGTATGCGCATGCGTGACAGTTAAAAAATAAATTCAACCGCATCTGTGACGGGGTTGAATTTGGGGTTGGATTCTCCCTAAATTCGACTATCTCTCTTATAATTTCGGCTCAATCTCTGTCTGAATCACATATTATTAACCATTCTGAGGTGGCCAACACAAAAGTTTTGCATATTTTTTTTCAAAAAATTTCATTTTTTGCAATAAGACCATCTGTTACCCTCCAGCTTTAAGCTGCAGTTGCGAGATTTTTCTTGAAAAGCATAGCCTTAGATATTTCTTTTACTTTAGTTTTTTTTTTCTTTTCATACGCTCGGAACCACTAATTCTACCATCTGATATTCAACTCAAGTGTTGGTCAGTCCAAATTCCAGTCATATTAACTGCTAGACGGAAAATGATGGACTGTTTCAATTTGAAAGATGATGCATACAACAAAATCTAGTGAATTGAATTTTACAGTTTTTTATCTCTCTTTGAGGAAAACATTGTTTGAAATGAAGAAATTGCTTTTCATAAGAAATTTCTTCATTCCCACAATCTTTTCCAAATACTTTATCGTGTCGGGCGTTAAAGGGCGACGGTAACAGATGGTCTAATTGCAAAAAATGAAATTTTTTGAAAAAATATGCAAAACTTTTGTGTTGACAACCTCGGGATGGTTAATAATATGCGATTCAGACAGAGAATGAGCCGAAATTACAAGACAGATAGCTGAATTTAGGGAGAATCCAAACCTAAGTTCAACCCCATCACTGATGGGTTTAGAATTATTTTGAAATTGTTGCACATGCGCATACAGCGCGGACCATGATTCAAACGAGATTCATACTTGAATTTCAATATGACGTCATCATGTATGTTGTGACGTCATTTAAGAAAGTCGCATGTCCTACTGTTTTGACCTACTTTCGACATCGCTTCATGAATTTGGTATCAAATTGCGAAAAAATGAGTCGTTGCTTCAATAGTTTGTCGTAATCATTTAATCAGGTCATATAAAGCTTAAAAAGTGTACATTTCGTTTGTATTTGACAATTTTTGGGTCCAAATCTGAGAAATAGTAGCTTTAAAAGGCGTCATTGTGTGGAAATGGGTAAAAAAGGGTAACACAGATATTTGACTGATTATATAAGGTATTGACATGGAATGAAATGCGCGATAACATCTCAATTTAATATGCCTTTTGTGGAGGACCTTGATTAAAATACATGGTCTAGTTTTAAAACCTGTCCTGCTGACTTTAAACTTTGTTTAAAACAAACTACCGACTTAAGAGACATTTCAATAAGATTAGCTCTAGAGTTTGCCACAATAATTCAGTAGAAAGCAGGCAGTGTAGACTATGATCAGACTGCACGTCTTTGCAGGCTGATCTTAGTTTATACTACCTGCCAAAGCTTTGGTTAAAACAGTAAAATGATATGAAAAGCGTGAGAAGAGTTATATCAATTACAAATCTATGCCGTATGCACTGATTTTTATTTTTTCACATATCGCTGCTTTTTGTTCGAAAACCACGTAACTGCAGCTAACAAACTGCAGTTACGTGGTTTTCGATTAAGACCGACGATATACAAAAAACAGAGACATAGATATTTTAACTGCATTTGGTCTTATTGTGGCGGATGGAGCACATACCCATGATTCCTGATATTTCTCACGCTAGTGCTAGCACAGTATCAATTTCACAGTGTTTTCTAATACCATTTTCTGGTTGGGAGTAAAAAAGAGCCATTGTGTAAGAATTGGTTAAAGAAAGAGTCCAGCTTATTAAAGAAGCTTGATACATGTCAGGCCCGTAAAAACAGGGGACAAAGTTGGCCAAAAATGCATAATTTTCCTTATTTTACACTGAAAATTTAGGGAATATCACTTTTAGCCCCCCCCCCTCCCAAGAAAAACATTCAGACACAGGCGCTTGAGATCCACCCCCACCCCCTTTGCAAATGCTTCCTATGGGCCTGCATGCATTTTAAAATTTCCATGACCAATGTTTTTTTATAGGTATATCTATTGCAAGTAAGTTATCATATATCCACAGATTTGCGTGACATGCCTTTCAACACGTGGAAATTATGGCACATGCTTAGTTAACTTAAATCAAGGGTACATTTTGACACATTGAATAGAAAAGATTTTGAAAAAAAATTGAAAAGTAGCATAATTATTTGCGAGGTTATTTGCAAGCATTGGTGCAAGGTAAAGGTCGAACATGAAAGAATCACACACAATTATGCCAGTGAGAGAAAAACGAAAAGCAATGCAGTGCGAAAGAGAAAAAAGATAGAGACAATGAAAGGCAAAACGACAAAAAAAACGTATATTGACAGAACAAGAGATAGATAAACAGATAGCGTCGTAAAGCCTCGTAACTGCAGCTTGTTTAAAGTTACAGTTACGAGGTTTCTTGTTGAAAAGCGGCGATATCTTTCAACAAAACTTCATAAATATTGCCTTTTTTCAGTGTAATTCTAATATACTACTACAAAAATATGCGCCTGGTACAAATTTGATCCCCACCGAGTTTAAATGACTCAATTTACATAAAAACTCTGTGATTTATAACGAAAATTTCATAACAGAGATTATCAAAAACAAACCTACGTCGTAATGCAAGATGCACTGTCGCCAGAAGATTTTCTTTAATCATTTTTAAACTAGGCATATGCCCGGTTTTCTAGTCTCTGCAGAAAATGTTTTGGTTCCAATTAGGTTCAAGAACAAATTTTAAAGATAACACCTATCATTATTTACTTGTTTTCCCTCGATTTATCAACGCTACAACCCATTGCTTTTAGAAACTGTGTCCGCGTTGGTCACTAAGGTAGTACAATCCAATTGAGATTCACGCGACTTCGGATTTTTTGTGTCACCTCGTTAACGTTCGTTACGTATGCGAACCTATTCTCCTTCACGTGAAACATTCGTTACAAGAAAGTGCGAGCAAAGATCGATCCCTCTGCGGGACGAGAATGATCCAAACGTATTTGGGCGACGTCGTAAACATTCGGCGGTGGAACTAACCACGGGATTTGAACACGTAATTTTAAGCACCAGCCATCCCAACAGCCGCAAAAAACATTCACCTAAAGCTGCGTTTGGCAACTTACAATCACGTTTCTGCGTGGCAAGATACATGTGAGCAGGAATATGAAAAAAGGGGCCCTTATACACGGTGTATAATCACGTGACTCAGAATTTTCGATAATCTTCAATATCTTTTAATATTTGACCAATTTGAATTCGATTTGAAGCAGAGAAGGTGGGAATATGCCAGAAATAAGCTGGACGTGTTGGATTTTTGAAAAATCAACTGATAAAAAAATTATCAAAAATCAACCACATCCATTTAGTGCGTGACGTCTGTCCACATTCTCTGCTTCAAACCGAATTCAAATCGGTCCAGTATTAACAAAATTATTGAAGATTTTCTGAAAATATTGCATCACGTGATTATCCGCCGTGTTATAGGATTTTGGAGTTTTGATATAAGCCTGTGGTTAAATGTAGTCTAAAATGGATCCAATCTATTAACTTATAATTGCTACTAGTCATAAACAATCTATTTTAAGAGAACGATATGGATCTGGATCAGACTGTGCGTATGCACAGTCTGATCTGGATCAATGTTGTTCTCAAATGCCTTAAGTTACCCTTTTCCAGAACCCGACAATTATCTATTGAATTCTCATTTTCCAAAAGAAATCCCCTATTCTTTATGCTGTTAAACTAATATATTCAAATTACATACTTCTTTTGTGAAAGATGAATATTTCGTTTTTCCCTGCTTATTAATTATCAATATTTTATATATCTGCCCCTTTCATGTTAACACAATGGTCTTTCATCCCTTGTTAGAAAGGACAATAAATTGAGATCCTTTGAAAAGAACAAATTCAACGCCATTTCAAATTACAGAATTATAAAAACAAGCTCCAATTGAGTGAGAGTGGCGGAATTTGTGCAGTTAAAACATGTCCATTCGGGGTTGCTTGATCGGGTTTTACCTCCTCTTTCAACTGCTATGATCATATTGCGACGGCTGAAGCAACTAACCATGGATTCTAAAGTATTATTACAACACCCTAACCGAGCCTCCAGCTGCTAGCCCACGTTGGTTACCGATTATCAAACTGCGCTTACGCGGGAGATCGCTTGTTCGATCCCCCGCAACTCTTTTCGGGCAGACGAAGTTTTTAAGACTCCACTTTTTCAGAATCCACATAACGCTAGCTTTTACAATCAATCAATCAAACAATCAATCAATCAAACAATCAATTTACTTTGACACGGATGACATCCGGAACTTAACGAGGGTATCTCTTGTGACACCCGAGCATGCACGAAGTGTTTGGTATATTAAATAAACGAAATCGTAAAGTCATCGGAATGAAAATGAAATTTACTATTTTCAATGTATTTCATTTTTTTTTCATTACCGTTGAAAGATGTCGCAACTACAGATTAAAAAGTTGAATCATTGTCATTCAAATTTCCATAAAAAGTTATCCGAATTTACCGAGTGATTCCGAAAATTTCCGATAATTGATGATTTGTACCGATCAATCAACGATCACGTCATAAGACCGTGGTATCAGTTTTTGTTTGAGTGTATTTTTTCAGAAATTCAATATTTGAATTGAATTCGCGTGAAAAGACTCTTATTATGCATTTTAGAACCAAGCATATCACTTGTGATATACAGAAAATGTCGACTCTAGAGATGGAAAAAGCCGTAGTTAAGCCACTGCCATTTAAATTTCCATAAAAAGTTATCCGAATTTAGGGAGTGATTCCGAACATTTTTCGATAATTGTCGATTCCAACCGATCAATCAGCTATCATGTCAAAAGACCGTGGTATCATTTTTGTCTGTGTGTATTTTTTCAGAAAGTCAATATTTGAATTGAATTCGCGTGAAAAGACTCTTGTAAGGCATTTTAGAACCAAGCGTATCACTTGTGATATACAGCAACCTAAGGTAAAAGCATCAAGCGTTCGATTTACGTGCGTTGGCGCGCTGGATCTTAAACGGAGTCGTAACATCGTCGGAATGAAAAGGAAATTTTAAAAAAAATACCATTTGATTTCTTCTTTTTTTATTAGCACCTGTTGAAAATGTGGAAATTATAGATAGAAGAAACTGTAGTCAAGCCATTGCCACTCAAATTTCTATAAAAAGTTTTCCGAATTTACCGACTGATTCCGAAAATTTCCGATATTTGCCGATTTGTACCGATCAATCAACTATCACGTCAAAAGACCGTGGTATCATTTTTGTCTGTGTGTATTTTTTCACAAAGTCAATATTTAAATTGCTCTCCTGAAATAAATCACTGTTCTAATAGCTTCCGTAAAATATAGATCACTGAATTTTATATTCCGCCACTTATTTCTAATATTGTCAATATTTTACCCATTATATAGCTCACGATATCAGACCTGGCAGAGCATCTCTAGGTATTAGCTATTGGATAGAAATGCTCAGCCAGGTAATTCATCGTAAGTTGTACCAGTTGACAAAATATTAGCCTTGTATTAAGATGTTTCAGACGTTAATTTCAAGTGAATAGAATTTAGCGTTTTTGGTTTTTCTGAGAGGAAAACATTGTGGAAAATGAAGAAATTGCTTGTCCCAAGCAATTTTTTCATTGTCAACAATGTTTTCCAAACTGTTTTTCTCGGGGGGGGGGGGGCGTCAAAAAGTGTCCGTGTGTTGGAATGAGTTAAATTGTTCCTTTTGAATAAAATCAACGTTCAAATAGCATCAGCGAAGTATCGAACCCTGAATTCTATATTCCGGCACAGTTTTAAAAATGTCAATATCGTCGCTTTTCAACGAAAGCCTCGTAACTGCAGCTTGTTATAAAGTGCAGTTACGAGGTTTTCGTTGAAAAGCAGCTATATTTTGACAATTCCAAGATGACAAAATGTTTAGCCTCGTTCAAATCCAAAGATATTGCAGACGACAACTTCAAGTAAATACGATATAACAATTTTCGGTCTTTTTGAAAAATTGTGAGAAAAGTCACAAGTATTTTCTTCATTTTCCTCGATGTTGTCCCAAGCGTTTTTTCTCGAGGGGCGTCAATAAGTGTCCGTGTGTTAGAATGAGTAAAATTGTTCCTTTGAAATAAATCACTGTGCTATTAACTTCCTTGAAACATAGATCCATGAATTTCATTTTCCGTCACTTATTTTTCAGAAGGTCAATATTGTACCTATTACCAGATGACAATTTTAGACATTTTAGACTGAAAGCGAAGAAAATAAATTATGCCTATAGCATAAAAATCTTTAACGGAAAAGGGGAAAACGTGGTAATAAACATTTTTCTCTTTGTCCTCAAGGGGTTTTCATTGGAACACCTCGTACCATCTCGTACATTTACAAAAAACATAGCATGTTAGTAAATCGACTAATAATCATTCTAAAACTAAGCCATTTTATAATTTTGGCAAAATGAAATCTGCGAAAGAAATCTAGTGAAAAGCAGTAAATATTGATGATCTCATTTCCCTCAAACCTTTTCTCATTATCAAATAAAAACTAAGAGTGTAATATATGGTAATAATTTGTTTCTTTTTAATATTTTATGCAGTATGTACGTCAAAACCCTGTCCCCGAAAAGGTTATAGGGGAAAAGAAATTGAAATTGTTAAAGGGAAAAAAGATCAAGTATCTTTATAGGGCATATCGCAAGTGGTCCGATTCGATAATGATCCACTCAAGAGCAACAGCATGTCATATAAAAATTGCTGCAACTGCAAATAATGGTTATGTTCATTTATGGAAAGAAAGTATCTTACTTACATTTATTTCTGTAGCATTAACCTCTACAGTTAAAACAAAATTTCCCTCTCAAATAATCAACCTTCTGATTACAAACTCTTGTCAGACAAAAACAAACAAACAAAAAAAAAACAAACAAAGCAGGATCATGCTAATTCAACAAATTATATATTTCCAGTGAAAAAATCTAACTTGCTTTAAAGTCCCTTGCATTAACCTCGGCAGTTATAACAAAATTCCCCTCTCAAATAATCAACCTGCTGTTTACAAAGGCTTGTCAGAAAATGAGAAACGAAGGATTTAAAATTCAAACAAAATACATCGTTATTGAACTCTGTTATCTATATACCATTTTACCCTTTCCAAAACAGAAAAATTAGACTATACCAATTCGAATTTCTGACGACAAAATTGATGTTGATTTAGATTTAAGGATTGGTTTTTAAAATGAGATAAACATGCTAATAATACTAGCATTTTCGTTTCATTAATTTCAGAATCTATTTTTCTATGGACGTCCAAACCAGACCAGCTATATTTGAGAAACGGTTACATTCGAGCGTACTTACTGAAAGTCCTGTGTACCAAGTCTGGAAGTTAAGTGGGTAATGCCCGACTATCAATCCATGGATCGTTGATTAGAATTGTCACTTTACCAATATCCTCTCTATCATTTTTTGTCTCTCACCAAGTGATGACATACTTTACGTGGAATTAGCAACTAGTGGATCGGGCAAGATGTGTGATTGTACCGGTGAAAGACTTACCAGCAACACCTGGTTAGGCCACCTGTCGCCGCCACAATAAACGTGTAACTGACAAATATATTGAAAACTTTTCTGAATAACATACAACCTTTGTTTATTGCTGAAGATAGGAATGTAAATTATTTCAAGTTAAAGGATACATAGACGGTAAAAGAAGCTTAATATTTACATAGTCCAAAATCACGTATTTCAAGGGTAAGTAAACGCGTGTCTGATGAATCTATGATTTATTTTCTTTATTCTACATACCTTAATCGGCTTCAGATTTTATAAAGACAAGTGCACCCATTGCAAGTGCCATTGGCCTCGAAAGTGTTTGATTGTTAACATCTTTGACTATTTTTTTACATCATTCCTAAACACAAACCCAACGGATAGCGTCGCCCTATTAGGTCATGACAAACAAGACGTGGTATAGGTTACCCTACAAATCCCAGAACAATAGCACCGACTTTATCTTTACTTCAAAGGACAACGACAACAACAACAGCAATTATCTCACAATAAAACCACAAACACACAAATGAACAGCAAAAAACACAGAAAAACAACAATATCTTATTTATTATTGTAGTGACTAACGATCACCATTTGCTACTAAATGTATAATCATTCTTTATTCATGCTATAGATTGATGAGCTTCTGAATTTAGTAACATACGATATAGAATGCCGACGCAAAACTTGTGGAGTTGGACATGTGCTTATAAGTGTTATAGGCGACGGGGTCAATAGGCGTCACTATGCAGTAATGTATGGCGCGCGAATAGGATCTTAAGTCAATATAGCGCTAGACCTATAATTAAAATGGGGGTAGACCGCTAAAATAGCGGTCGACTCTTATATTTTTAGCGGTCTACCGATAAGAATATCGGTCTTCCCATAAAATAAGGGTAGACCGCTATTTCAATTAACGGTCTAGCGATAAATTACAGGTAGACCGATAATTATTTTTGACCCTTCTGCTCGAAATCTCATTAGCCAATCAAATGGCTCGTTACATCCTCAACACACCGGGAATATCCAATTGGATCACCAAGGACAACTCTATCGAATCATACCTTGGATGCATCTCGTAGACCTACTTTCAGACTATGAATAGAATAGAATAGAACAACAATTCAAAACGTTCGTCTGCGACTAATGTCAACAATGACGCGACAATGATACTGAAATACATTGTAAAAATGTTTCGAGTTAGAAAAGTTTGTTTCTGTTCAAAGTTATTCACTGTATAATAGAGCACTAGTTACATGTAGATTAGTTACCATACACTAGTTCAGCTAGTGGTGCCTCGATAAGCGGGGGGGAAATACGCACAAACAAACAAACAAACAAACATTGTTTGCAGTTCCAGTGTCCTCTCTTTTTAGAATGATTACAACCTGCAAGTCCCGCAAGTTGCCATGGTTGTGCATTTGGTTGACCTCGAAAACTACTTTATGAAGCGTAGCTACTTCCGGCTAAGAAATCGGATTTTTTTCAAGATTTCTTCATACACACACTTCCGAGTCGATGATTCGATCTTTGGTCGATATTATCCGAGGATATCCGAACGCGGGAATATCAACGACAGTATAGTACGAGCTCTGTGATTGGCTATCGAAAAAAATAGGGGTCTACCGATATAAATAGCGGTCTACCGGTAATTTTATCGCTAGACCGTTAATTGAAATAGCGGTCTACCCTTATTTTATGGGTAGACCGATATTTTTATCGGTAGACCGCTAAAAATATAAGGGTAGACCGCTATTTTAGCGGTCTACCTCTATTTTAATTATAGGTCTAGCGCTATATTGACTTTAGACCCTTTTCGTGCGCCATAGCAATAGGTTAATGCCGAGTCACCAAAGTACCATTTACTAAATATATGTGGCTTGTTGTCCTAATTGGTAAATAGAAAATCATTGTGGTAATAAATAGACTTTAACCTATTCTCGCATAATAATAATTATGGCACTTTTTATGCCCTCACAAGACAAAGACCTTACAAACCATTGTGAAAAATGAAGAAATTGCTTGTGACAAGCATTTTCTTTTCATTTTCCACAGTGTTTTCTAGCCAGAAAGACCAACAAATTTGTTGTCAGCAGCATTTTTTAATTTGGACAAGTCTAAAATGTTGGCCTCTGATAATGGGTTAAGTGACCATTCTACTTGCCATTGCATGAATATTCAAAATCCAGTATGCCAAGTCTTATGGTTTAATTGCGACTCGCCAAAGTATCATTTACTAAGTAAATATGGCTTGTTGTCCTAATTGGTGAATGGAAAATGATTGTGGTATTGTTTAAACTTTTAGTGACCTTAATTTTCAAATGAACTTTGATTTTATAACAACAATTTATTGCCATCGTCAAGTGCTTTAAATTTGTCTCCGTAAACAAATTTTGAAAGTCATTGATTTTGTTTCATTTTTCCGACTTTACTCAGCCCTTTCCCAAACAGTAGTTATTTAGACTAGTCTCGTTTAGAAGCCGTTGCAGATGCCAAAATAGAATATCGATTTATCCATTTATACGTGATGTAATTTCGGACAAACAATATTATTCCTGTAGGTGTTGTAAAATTAAAAATCTCGTAACAACGGCTTGACTCTAGCCATACCATAATGACGAGATTTTGTAACAACACTGACGGTTTATAAAAACAGAGCGGCAAACCAGCTCTATTTTAGCACGAACTTCATTGTCATTAAATTGTCCCTTGACAGACAGAAGTGGCTATCAGCAGTTAAAATTTAACTGCTGATAGCCACTTCTGACTGTCAAGGGACGAAATATACGAAAAAAGTAAAACAATTGAAAAAAAACTTATTTGTCAAAGAGGGGGGGGGGGTTGTAGCTACACTTTTAACAAGAAAAAATAACAACAAAAACACGCAACAACAACAACAAAAGGTAGCAACAACAACTTCGAAATGCTTTCGTCTATTTTCTGTTTCCAAAAACACGCTCTTCTAACGCTAATAAATTCTTACTATCTAATATATCGATAAGGGTGTCCAAGCTTTTAAAATAACACCTACGAAATAAACAATCTACGAAAATAATATTCATTCAAAATGTTGAATACACTAACTAAAGGCTTTGTACAATTGAGAACAAAAATTAATTTCTGCTTACCACTTTTTCTGTTCCCCAAACCACACTCTCCTAACGCTAACTACTTCTATCTAACTTATTGATAAAACTGTCCAGGTTTTTAAAATAACACCCACGAAATAAATAAATAATACACTAAATATTTATCATAACCTTGGATAGTGATTTCACAAATTCTACAGTCATTAAAATTCTTACGGTGACGGCCAAAGGTGACAAATCGAATTCGGAAAAGATCGCATAGTCTCTTAAGGATAAAAATACAGATTTTGTTCCCATACGGTAATATTGCCGGAATTCAGGGGTTGCAGACGACAAAATGAATAACAGATCTTATGAAACAAGAATATAATAATGCAGATATGTTAAGACTTTCATTTCTCTGTCCGTTCGGACATTGTAGACTAAAAATCTTTAACCGGTCTATATCTCATGCAATATTAGAGGATGATGGAGCCGTGATTTCACATGTGGATTCCCTTGCTAAAAATTTCGTTTGGAAGCTTGACCTTTGACCTTCAGACCTTGACCTTTCAGTGATTTTTTTAGGTTTCAAGTTTCAGTATGCAGCTTCTTAGTCCATAGACAATTATAATTGTAATTATAATAAATGTACCAACCAAAATTGCAACACACATTCAGAGCAACAAATAAGATGGGGAGAAGGTATTCTAAATCTGTTATTTCAAATTCAAACCCTGTATTGTGGGTACATGTACTCACGATGTTGGGTTTGATAAACAATTCATGAAATATTGCACTTTAAAATGATAATACCCACTCTCATCTGTACATATCAAGCCACAATGTTTCCTACATAAAATTGTTTAGTGTGACCCGACAAAATGTCTGTCCGTATGTCTTTATCATGATCGAGTGTAAAACGTGGGAAACACAGCAATATGAGCAAAACCAAGATACAGCTAGACAACTATGCCACCTGGGACATATTGGAACACAACTGTAGTTTTAATGGCACTTAAGTATGCGTCAAATATGATATTATTTGCTTATCAATTTTTGAGTCATTTTGGCCAAATTATCAATTTTAACGCTGTTCAACAAATACCTCGTAACTGCAGCTTGAAAAAAGCTGCAGTTACGAGGTTTTTGTTGAAGAGAAGCGATCAGTTTTATCGCACTAAGGATCTCTCATTCGATTAGCAATTTTGATTCTATTTGTTAGATAAAGTCGACCGAAGTTCGTTAATAGTTATTCAATGTTACTTTTTTATGATTTAATATAATGTTAAAGTGGTCCTTCTCGCTGTAAAATGTTCTCAAATGAACCCAAATCGGGTTTCTATCCCGTTCACCCAAAGCTACTGTCAAAATGTAATCCAATCCTGACTTATTTTGTTTCTTTTAAAGTCTCAAAACTATACTCAGTTCCAAAAGAAAGTGTGCATTTTTAAATTTTGAATATCTCGAAAAGTATACCGTCTACCGTCACAGGAAATTTTGTACGACACATCTCAAGACTATTGACAAACGATGTAGCGATGCAGAAAGCACATAGCACGCACGAATTTTAGGCTTGGTTTCGACTTTGCATTTTTAGTGTTTGACGTATGCCTCACGCGCTGGCCGCGTTATTGATCTGCAATTACACTCACTGCAATTATTTCGACGTACCTTAGCATAAAATCACATTTTCATTATATTCGTACATAGCTATTCATAATTAACATTAAACATGTTTCCTACCATATTTTACAAGAAGCAAAGAGACATAATATTGCCAAGCCATTCTGGTAGGAATAGATGGTTTTATATGTAGAACCAGCTATTTGTATCACAATGTCTTTCAAGCTATGAAATATTAGGTATCAACTGAAAATTAATTGAAGGAAAGCTTTTGAAAAACTAAAGTAAAGAATTTGAATAACCAGTCTCTTATAGTTCAATCTGAACGGTCATGTTTTAAATATGTTGTACGTTTTAAATTGTATATATGTCTTTGTGTAAACATGAATGAGACTTTAATAAACA